>BMAW01026936.1:0-53400 GCA_019974015.1 Nephila pilipes | reverse complement strand
CCCCCCCCCTCATTTGTCTATTGGAACGAAATCATCCATCAAGTTCATCATTTTAAAATTTTCTAGGAGGACATAATCTATTTTATATTTTTCAAACATGTATGGAATTATTTGAACAGAAGTTTCAGTTGTATTTATTAGTACTTGGAAAGTTTGTGAGGACAATGCCTAGGAAACAGGTATTGTCTCCAGTGTTTAAGTCATGTTATCACTTTTGCCAAAAATTTGACTCGAGGAGAATCAACATCTCTTATAGATTTTGATTTATGTTTTCCCTTCCAGTAACCTTTTTGTTCAGATGTTTTATTATAAACTAATATATATATAAAAAACTAAGGTTTCTATTATTAAAATGTTATTGATAATTATAATCAAAATAAATACTAAGCAGCATGTGGCAATTCACAGAACTGTAATGTGATTTTTAAATTGTGATGAGCTTCTTTCAATGTTCAATTAATTTCATATAATTCTGCCCATAACAAAATGACCAGTGCAAAACATGTGAATGTACATGGGGTTGAATAATTAGAAAACTTGACAAATATTAAATATTGCTTGTAGTTCAAATTTGGGATTGATTCAGTTTCACAAATATATTTTCCTACATTAAAACTATTGGTAGTAATCTATTGAGTGAACAATATTAATGTCAATGAATAATTAATTATATGGACAACATTTGATACTGTTGGCCTTGTGAAAAAGGAAGGCAGTAATACAAGGAAGCTGAACCAAAACAGATTTCCTCTTAAACACAGAATACTTCAACCTATCACGAGCATCAGAGATAAAGGTTCAAGACCCAGTTTGGACCTTTTGTATCATGTATTGTTCCTGAACAATTTTAGGATCAGAGTTGCAGTTATCTTATTATTAAAGAGAGGTTCTTAAGAATGAGAAACAATTATATAAATAAGAAAAAAGTATTACACTTGACACATATAAAACACAGGCAGAGAAGGAAGATGTTTTTAGATTAGATGTAAAGCGAGGTTTTCAACACAGGTTCCAATTCAAAAACAGTAGAAATAATGACAAATTTTCTGTAAAAAGTGACCACATTTTTGAATATGTAATCAAATTAGTGACCTTATTTGCATTCAAACATAGTTTGCTTTGGTGTAAACTTTTAATATATTTATTGGGTTATGTTAATAACATTAATTAATAAGAAGTGGAGTACTATGCAGTGATCAATCAGTGTTATTTATTATTGATTTATAATACAGTAGAAGCTGCTCAAATTTTCCTTTTTAAGACGTTCTATTTCTGTGGTCTCAAATTTTCCCATAATCATGAAATTTTCCATTTAAATTTTTTCCCACTTAAGAAATTTTTCTCCTCCGAACCTCTTTTTCAACTGTATTGTGAAGCTTAATTTTTAATCCAATGGAAACAGGGATTACAAAAGAAGGGAGGAAACACACCTGGATGGACTTTGTCCAAGGAATAGGGCAGTAAAAAATTATTTTTGGAATACTTAAAAGGTCCTCCATTGCATCCCAAGGCCTGTTAACATTTAAGAGTTGAAGGTCTTCAGCCATTGGTCCAAAACCCAGCTGCAAGCCGTAAAACTTACAGGGGGAAGTACCCTCCCAATTAAAATTAACCAAATGAATTTTATGGTGATAAGTAAACAGAAACTTCACATTAATGAAAACATGTACAAAAGAGTACATTTTCACAATGAAAAAAAACTTTAGTCATGTTTCCTCAGTCATATTCATTTTTCTAGTTCTTAGATTCAAATTGCAGGCTAGAATTAGTTGAATATCCATTTCAACTGAGTATATTGTCAGGAAACATGAAGACATTGTTTTGAATTATTAAATAAAAAAAAAAGTTGCTGAAGTGTATTTACTGGAACAGTTAGATTCTTTTGTGTTTCTTAGAAACTGTGTCTTTTAAGTGATCCAGAAAATAAACGTGACTCTTTAGTGGAAAAAGTGACCCCGGATAACTCTGTGTTAAAAATGCACAAAAAGAATTATGAATATATAAAGGTAGTAATGTTTGTTATTAAAACATGTATTTTTCACTAAGATTCTTCGGTGGGACTGTGGGTGAAATTTTTGTGTTCCAATATAATATTTAGAATTGTATTATTGTCATTTTGTGAAGTTACTGTGGAAGTTTTGGTCAGTTTCCTTTTCTTTTTTGCATTTGAGAATCTTTGGGGTATTATATTTTTATTAGGTGGAATATCTTTATTAGTAGTTGGGAAATGTATTTCTTGTGCATTTGATATATCTGCAGCTTCTAGTTGTGGTGGTATTGATTTTAAAATCCTTTCTAACACATCACATTGCTTATCAGAGTTTAATGAATCTATTAGTTCTGAAAACTTTCGTTTTATTTCATCCTTTCTGTGCTCAAGTGAGAGGGTTTGCGATTTTTTTTTTTGCTACTTCATTCAAAATTAATTCATTTTCATCATCTATAATAAGGGGAGATTCATGAGGTACTGTAGTTGTATTTTTAATATGCTGGTGTAAATAATGTATGTGTTTGCACATATTCCACCTAATTGATGAATCAATGCAGCTGCATATATATCGGTGAATGCATATATTACAATCAGTGCATTGTATGTGACATGTACAAGTTTTATTATTTTCATGTATATTGTATATTTCTGTATTACATGTTGATGAAACTGACCACCCATTCTCATTTTCCATTACTAGTAAAGATAGTGTTTCACTTGTTTTATGTCTGATTCTTAAATCCCGTATCTTACTTGTCAATTTACCTTTATTTGATGTAATTAAGCGATCTATCATTTTATCTCTTACGAATCTCATTATACCGTGAATAGCCTTGTCTAATCTCTTAACATTTTTTCCATGAAGATAAATATATTTCGATGTTCGGTGCATTCGTTCTATGTGCATGTTTGTATTAATGCCACTGTGAAGTCTATAACAGTATGCCCAGCTGGATATATTTTGTAAATAATACGTTTCAAAATAATTTGAGAATTCAATAGTGTCGGGATCTCCTTTAAGAAATTTTATTGCTGCTTCTGTCAGTGTTTGAAAAGTATAAATGTCTCGTTCTTCTAAGAGTGATCTGATAATTTTATATGTTTTTGCTTGTTTTTCAGCGCCTTTGATTTTTTTTAAATTTTTTCTCCAGGCTCTATCAATATGCCATGCACAAAAAAGACGTTTTTGTGGTACACCCATTTCAGACTTCCATGCATTAAAAAAAGATTCTGCTATATCAGACATAAAAATTTGAGGTTGTAATTGACCAATTTTTTGTTTAATACACGAAAAAAAAATTGATAGCACTGGTTGATCGCATCGATTAGAAATTAAAAAAGCACATGGGAATCCTTGGCGCAAATCGTCTATTGTTAGTAAAGTTACGAGTTCAAATCCATATCCATTTACTCCATGTGTACCGTCAATACATATACAGTCAGAACTAAATTTTTTCAGAATCTCCCCTTGTGCTTCTGTCATAATTATCAAAACAAAATCATTTTCTTTTAGAAAGGAATATTGCGTACAAGTTGATCCTTGGGTTTTATAAAATAAAATGCATGGATTTTCTGAATTTTGCATTTCACGCACCCACATATCCACACTGACCCTGTCATTTTCATGTTTCACAGAATTAGAAGCCAGATTGAAAGATATTTCAATATTATGTAGATCTTTTTTTGTAAGTAAATGAACCCTCTCAAGCCCAGCATCAGATATGACATTTCTAATTTCATCTAAAATATTATCTAGAGGAATTTTTGCAGCTATTTTTGAGGCAATATTTTTCCTTTCATCTGCAGTTAAAAATAAGTGACCTAAATCATTCTGGTGCCCAACATGTACTTTCTGATATGACACTATACATTTGCCATCAGTATGTTCTGTTACTTTTAATGCAGCTGGGCAATATGCATTTATTTTATTGCTACCAAGGGTTTTTAAATGACGCAAACCTTTACTTTCCGACATAAAATTTCCTGAACGATGGCATCTGAAATAATAGTATTTTACACCATGTATATTAATATGCTTGGTACTATAAGAAATAAATTTTGACTTCGTATTATTTTCAATCTCTGCCTTCCATGCCAAAAAATCATTAAATGAATTCAATTCTAACTCGGTATGATCCATATCAATATCGTGAGCATTCTTAAAATGAAATATTATTTCTCGCTTTTCAAAATTACCATGACATACAAGACACACATAATTAGCATTTTGATTAATCTTAGAAGTATGAACTTTATTCTGATGACATTTAAAATTCTTTAGGTCACTAAATTTGAGATGGCAGTCCTCACACTGGTAGCCAAGTGATCGATTTTTTAATGACTCAATTAATTCAGAATTATTAGAGTGTACTTTATTTACATGGCGTTTCAAATTATATCTATTTTTGAAAGTTTTTAAGCAATCAGGGCACACAAAATTACTTTCAGCCACATTCCCAACACTGACTTTTAAAAGACTCAATTAATGTAGTATTATCATTATGAAATTTATATGACGTTTCAAATTGTATTTATTATTGAAAGACTGAAAACAATCAGGGCAAATAAAATCACTCTCTCCCACACTTTTATCATTTGTACTGTGAACCATATCACTCATAACAGAATTAGGGTTAGAATTCTCACCCTCACCATTCATAAAAAAATCACTCTCAGCCACACTAAAATCATTTGAACAGGGAACCATATCATTCATAACAGAATCAGGGTTGGAATTATCACCACACATAACAAAATCACTCTCAGCCACACTAGAATGATTTACACATTCAAACATACAACTCATTACAGAATCAGAATTCTGGCACACGATTGCTTCAACCAGATTTTGATTTGATTGAGAATCCAAAATTCCTTCTGATGAAACAGAAGTAATTGGCTCTGAAAAGAGCCGTTTTTCTTGCTTTTCTGCAGAAGACATATTATAACAAAATATGTAACAGTAAGAAATTAGCAGTTACACGCTTACAGAGCAATGTAAAATGAACGCAGGAAATGACATGCAGGAGGGAAATGACGACTTGCGCAGAAATGTGCGCAGATGTTCAGGGAGAAATGACGACCTGCGCAGATGTTCAAGGAGGAACGGAGGAAACTAGTATGTGAGGGGCTAGACGCTTGTCTCTGCGGTGGCTTTAGCCGTGGCAACCTTACGAATAAGGCATATGATACATGATTTTCAGTAAGAAGTTTTTTTTTTTATATATATTTATACTTTTCTCTGATCATTTTTTTTTTTTCACTTTTGTTGCAATCGCCGGGGCTACCTTTTCAAATTTGCCACACGAATACGGATGCCGGATCACCTGATGTTTTTTTTTTCGTTATACAATCCTCGGATCCTATTTTTTTTCACTATTTATACTTTTCGAATTTGCCATACGAATAAGTATGCCGGATCACCTGATGTTTTTTTTTTCGTTATACAATCCTCGGATCCTATTTTTTTCACTATTTATACTTTCGCCGAGGCTACGTTTTCGAATTTACCACATTAATCGGAATTAGACTCTTTCATCTTTTTTTCCCCCCCGTCTGTCTGGATTACTTTTTTACAAAATTCATTACACCTGCGCAATCTCACAGTCAGGCAGCTGTTTCGGATGTTTTTTCTTTTAGCCAATCACATACAGTACCTATTTAAGTCTCCGTTTCTAAAGCGAAACTAAATATATATATATATTTTAATCTTAACCAATCATGGGTAAATCGTTTGGCCTTTTCCATTGTCAACTTCTCAGAGTTCCTAGAATTTCGATGTACTAGTTGTGCAGTTCAGTGGTTTATTAATTTTGCTGTGTTTTCGTGCTTTTGCGTTTTACGTTCTTAAACGTTTTTTTATTCAAATTCTCCTGCTTGGATGATATTGTGTTTCTGCGTTTTTTACCTTACCGTCAATCATTTACTCCAATCCCAGTTTCTTTGTCGAGGGAGAATTTGATTCTTACATGGAATACATGTGGAGACGGAGACACAATAATTCTATTCAGGATGAAACCTACAAGGAGTTTTTTAAAACCGTTATTACTGTGTACCCGCCGTAAATTCGAGACGCCACTGAAACTTAGGTAAGTCGAAAAATTCCTACTTTTCAGCTTCGCGGAGTTCAGGCTCCGCCGTAAAAATCGCCAAGTAGTTACTCTAAACTACAGTTTCACCTCTTAAATTTATTTATCCAAGTTTTATTGCTTTAAGTAAAATTAAGATCTACCCTATTTCTTGTTTTAATGTTTGCCACAAAACGCTGATGAAAAAAAAATGGCGGCTTTTTTATGGCCTTTTTTCCAATGAAATTGCTCAGAGCAAAAAGCGCTAAAATTTCCATTTATTTCATCCTTCTTTCTTGTTGAGACTTTGTTCTGTAAAGACAACATTTTCATTGCAGATCTTACTATTTTTTTTTCTGGTCATTTTTAACCTTTTTTAATTTCTTAAAGCTACTTTGTACTCATTATTTAATTTAGCACATTAATTATTTAAATTAGCATACATTAATTATTTAAATTCATTTAATTTTCTGATCATTTTTAGCCTTTTTTAATTACTTAAAGCTACTTTATACTCATTATTATTTAAATTAGCATATATTAATTATTTAAATTAGCATACATTAATTATTTAAATTATTTTTAATATTAATTACTTTAATTTATCCTTTCAGCATTTTTAAGCCTACCATTTTTTTTCTGATCATTTTTAGCCTTTTTTAATTACTTAAAGCTACTTTGTACTCATTATTATTTAAATTAGCATATATTAATTATTTAAATTAATTATTAGTTACTTTAATTTAGCATTTTAAGCCTAACTTTTTGAATTTCTTATAAATATAAGTTATATAGCTATTTTTGTATTACTTGAAGTTCTTACATTATTCTCTTATTTGATTTATTTATATTATATGTCTAGTGATAACTTGTGAAATATATAGCATTACTGTTTAAATTTGATTTATTTAGATTGCTTGTGAAATTAATTTGTTGTGAAATTATTTTGTTGTCTTATTATTTGATTTATTTATATTACTTGTGAAGTGTTAGATTTTATTAATCATGTCTTCAATTTGCAGTGTCTATCCAAAGTATAAAGAAGTATTAACAAAAACAAACTTTTTCAGCTTTTCAAATGGAAGGATGACTTATGGTATCGATGGAACTATCAATCAGATTTTTTGCTTGTTCTTGATTAATAATCAGATGTTATTTTTAGATTTTCTAAAGGAAACTGGACTAATTAAATCGGAATGCATTTGTCACAAGTGCAATTCTCCGATGAAATTTGCAGCAAAGAACTCTTTATCTGACGGATATTCCTGGATTTGCAGGAAATCAACTAACAACAAGGTTTGTGGCGCCACAAAAACAATTCGGCATGGATCGTGGTTTACCTGCAGCAAGCTCAGACTAGGAGAAATATTCATGCTCACGTTTGAGATCATCTTGGGTTCAGCTACAAGTGAGATCGGACAAACTTACAGCTTTTCATCCGCAACTTTAGCTGATTGGCGTCAGTTCATCAATGAAGTGATCCTGGACTATGTTGAAAACAATTCTGAGAAGATAGGTGGAGCAGGTAAAATAGTGGAAGTCGACGAATCAAAATTTGGGAAGAGGAAGTATTACCGAGGACATGCAGTGGAAGGACAGTGGGTTTTTGGAGGTGTTGAACGAGGATCCGGAAAGCTTTTTTTAGTTGCTGTTCACGACAGATCACGAGAGACTCTGGTAAGCACAATTAAGGAATGGGTCGAGCCAGGAACTACAATTTACTCCGACTGCTGGAAGGCTTATGAATCATTAGGTCGAGAAGGTTATGAACATTTAACGGTTAACCACAGTCTTTATTTTGTTGATCCAGAGACAAACTGCCATACAAACACAATAGAAGGTACTTGGAGACATGTTAAAACGACACTCCCTCAATATAATAGGCAATCAGACTTTCAATTTTATTTGGCAGTATATCTATTTAGAAAATCGTGTGAGCAAAAGGGAGTTGACCGTTTTAACAAATTTCTAGAAATCATTAGGGACATTGATTGGGAGGAGAAAAAACCAGCACAAAATTTGTAAAAGGGGCATTTTTAAGAAAAATTTTTGAAATGAAAAAAAAAATTCAAGTGCTTTTCTTTTGTTCTTGTAAGGCAATTTTTCATATATCAGGAGCTGCATTTTTTCTACCTAGGTTTATAAGTTTTTTTTTTTTACCAGTTTTCATGTGTTTTCAATTATATTTATCTGTACATAATATATTTATTTTCATTTTCAATTTTTTATGTTTGATCTATCATAAAATAGACAATTTCAATCAGTATTTATATATACTTATTTTTTATTATATGTTTTAATTATTGCATATATATTAAATAAAATTAATCTAGTATTTCTTCAAACCTGGCAACATTAAAATTTTAACCATTTCTATGCATGAATTGGAGTTGATGGTGATTTATAAAGGTTCAAGAATTCTGTTGGAGAATAGCAGGTTGTTTAATTCCATCTCTTTTATTCTTATTATCTTATATTATTACTTATGTATTACCTTATTTAAATAATCATTAGAAAAGAATTTAGGCCTCTCATTCTCTTAAATTTTTTTGTTATATATAACTAATAACTAAATAAGTATATAACTAAGTTCTTAGGCTTATTATTACTTAAATTTCTAAATTAGAATTTATCAGTATAGAACTTAAAATTCTTAGGCTTATTATTATTAGAAATGAATTCTGTTAATAGTATTCCTATGACTCAATTGGTCAAGGATTATCAGCAAATAGTATGGCCAAATGCATCAGTCCCAAGAGCTTATTGCATCTGTAGAAAAGACGGAGATCTTATGGGAGAAGCAGGAGTTGCAAAGATAATTTTTGTATACAAATTTTGTAAAACCCCTGACCTGTTGGAAGAATTTTTAAGAAAAGTAGGTTTAAAAAAAAAAAAAGACTTAAATTGTTCAAAATGCAATAGTCCAATGAAACTAAGATCCAAAGACATTCATGATAGTGCTGTTTGGACATGTAGAAATAGGATAGATAAGAAACAGTGTGGTTCACAGAAATCTATTAGGTTTGAATCTTGGTTCAGCTCTAGTAAATTAACAAATAGTAAGATATTTTTTTAACCTATCTCATTGTTAAGAAATATACAACAATGGATATTATATCTGAATATTCATTCTCATCTAGTACGATGGTTGAATGGAGACAGTTTATAAATGAAATAAATAGTGAATTATATTGAGGAAACAGCCTAGACAATAAGATGTGTAGGGAAAATAGTGGAGATAGACGAGTTCAAATTTGGAAAAAGGAAATATAACAAAGGTCATCGAGTAGAAGGTCAATGGGTAATTGGAGATGTAGGAAGAGGGAAATTGTTTCATGTTGTTCATGATAGAACGAAAGAAACTCTCAAGTCTATCAAAGAGTTGATTAAGCCCAAAATTATCATCTATTCAGATTCTTGGAAATTGTATGATTGTTTAGCAGATGAAGACTATGAACATTTGAAAGTGAACCACACATATCATTTTGTTGATCCAGTAACACAATGCCACACTAATACCATTGAGAGTATGTGGCATCATATTAAGGCTTCATTGCTTACATTCAATAGAAAATGAGATTTCAAAATTTATTCAGCTGAATTTTTGTTCCGGACTTCTAGCGAGAAGAAAAAAAATGATGCTTTCAATACATTTTTAGAATTAGTTAGGGAGCTGGATTGGACCAATTTTACGTATGCTGATTAATTTTTTGGAATACTTTTTAGAAATTCAGTCATTTTTAATATAATTAGTTTTTGACAATTATCACCTTTATTATTATAATTTTTTTACTTTTTAATTTATTTTATAATTGTATTGTTTTATTATGTGTGTATTATGATGATAAACTGAACTACATGTTCACAATCTGAACCGCATAATAAACAATTTTTTTTTTTACTTTAAATTTAGTTTTTTTACCCATAGTTAATTTTAGTATAGTATATTCTTAACCTATGAACACAATCTGTGGCTTTGTTTGAAAAGATATTAATTCATCTGTAATTTTTCTAAAAAAAACGTGAAAGAAATGGCGTAAAATAATTTCTCAATTTATTTTTTGCCTTGCAAGACGAGATTATTTTCTTTTCGACTTCAGCGATCCTTCATCTGGTGAACTTCATCATCAAATTAAATCCTTCATCGGGTGAACGATTAAAACTCGAAATCATCACTTTCAACAATTCGAAATTATTGTTCAAACAATAAATATCTGTGTGGTATGATTAAAATACAGGTATGTGGTTTTTTTAAACATAAAAACATTACTTTTATTATTTGCTTTCATTAGTAGAATTCTTTTGAGAGATTCTATAACTTTAAAAAGTTTCAATACCAAAAATAAATAAATAAATACCAGGATTGAAATTTTTATAGATTTTATGGCAAAATTTGACCTATGAAGAATTTTTTATAAAGCAATATATAAATTTTCCCAATATAATAGTTTAAATAAATATTTCTGTATAAGTTTTTATTATTATTTTATTATAAGTATTATATATCATCTGAATATATTTATAATATTGATAATAGTTAAAATAACAAGTTTTTTCTATTAAAAGTAATTAGGAACTAATTATATACGTAATTAAAATTATATATTTAAATTATTCTGAAATCCTATCTTAACATTACTTTTCTAGAAATGTAAACATTGTTTGCACAAATCAGTCAAATAAATAAATTTTGGAAAGTGTTTTCCCGAAAAGTAACGTTTTTGGATCTTTTGTTTACATCCTACATCGTTTGTTTACATCGTGGTAATGTAGCATGTTAGGCCTAACATAGCGACCAGTCAATCTGCTATCTTACTCTGTGAGGGGGTGGGGGTGGGGAGAAAAAAAAAGGCCTGTTTCGCGGCAACCCGGAGTGGGTTGGGAAATTTTTTGCAACCCGGTATTGGCGGCGATTTTCGTCGCCAAAAAAAATTGACAACTTCCGGACTTAGTCTTTATACTGAAGCTGCTCGGTTTTGAGTAAAATGTAATATTTCAAACAATAAACTTATTTTGAAGATAGTATTTTTTGTTTCAAATTTGTTGCTTATGGTTTGAAATTTGTTATTTATATATAATTACTCTCCTTTGGCATTAAAAATAATTTCTTCAAAAATTTATGCTTCTACAGTTTGTATTTAGGTTTGAATATGAAATGCTCTTCCAGATCCAAACATTTCTTGAAGTTTGTGAAGTATTAAAGTATTGCTATTTAATGCAGAACAAAGAAGTACACACGTAGATCCTTTATTTTCATTTTATTTATAATTCTATTCTTTTCTCGAAAAATTTAGAATAATACATTCGATTTTGCCATTTATTTCTGTTTTTCTATGAACATAAGCCTTTGTAAACTGCTTCATATCTATCTCGAAGATTCATATAAATTGAAATCCCTATATTTTTGACATCATACATTAATTTATTGAAAACTGAAGCATAGTTTTCAAATTGATTGATTGTAGCTCTCAGATGCAACGCGAGGGATATTGGCAACGCACCTAATAATTTTCAACCTCAATCAATGACGAGGAAGACACCTGTGTGAATTCCTCTCTCCAAATTTCCAAACTATTCCAAATGATTGATTGGTTTTAGTTACGTCGCAAAGAAGCAACACGAGGTATATTGGCGACGAACCTCGTAATTTTGAACATCGGTCAAGTAACGAGGACGTCACTGAGCGAGCACTTCTCTTTCTCTTAACTTTCACACCCGCCACAAAATTTAATGGGTAATAGAAAACATCTAAATCATCAATTTTCACCACACAATGCGCAGGCAGAGAGCAAGTAGAGAACCACTAGGTGTTGCTGTAATGAAAAGCATAACGCGCGAGTTTTCTTATACATCGTCATTTCTATCGTGGATTTCAGAAGTCATGACTACGTACAGTAATCAATAAAAAGCCATGCCACCTGAAATCCAATGCAATGGTTCCACAGTTTGATTCCTGTTTTTTTTTTTTTCTTAAGGATTCAGTTGGGATTTTATATTATTCATAATTGCAACCTTTGAATAAACCTCTTTGCTTATCTGTGAATTTTTTTTAAAAAAATTGTGCTATTCAATTTAGAAAAATTCATATACATATATATGTGTGCGTGTGTATTTGTGTGTGCGTATATATATATATATATATATATATATATATATATATGTATGTAAGCGAAATACCACTGACTGACTCATCACGAGATCTCAAAGACTATAACCGATTGACTTGAAATTTAGCATAGTTACTCATTTTGCTATGTAGACGCTCACTAAGAACGGATTTTACGGAATTCTAATCCAAAATGTTATTTTCATGCGTTAATCTTTTTAATCCATCTGTTATGACATGACCGACGCCAAACGGAATATATTTTTGTTATATGTATACTGTGTATTGCTACCAATTAAGTATACTTGGCGAGATGTGCGCGTGCGAAATGGAAAAAACCCAAATAATTTAATATTGAGGCGCTGATGGAGGATTGGCAAGATTTTGGCGAAGAGGGTCTTTATGCGAAATTTCGTGCATGTCGAAAATAGGAAACGTACATATTTAGCGATAGAAATAAGTAAATTTGGAATCCCACGGTTGGTGATAGTGTAGATCAGCTTCAAAACTTAGTGGGATTTCGAAAAATACTAAAATGGCGACTTCTTATAAGGTAGCGCATACGGAAAACAATCCGCTGAGTAGAATGTATTATAGGTTTGTCATATATAATGTAAATGTTGAACCCCGAAATTCCTACATTTAGAGATTTATCACCAAATATCTTCCACCGCCAAGTCGAAGCATTTCAATGACCTTGCATTGTGAATATTAAAAAGCTATACTATGGTAACCCCTTTGCTGAGCAAACGATAATATTTTATTGTTGTGGAACCTAGACGTAAGTCTTAAATTTATGAGAAAAGTATTTTATTATTAATAACGATTGATAAATTACATTTGTAAATCTAAACGCAATCTTACCAAGATATTGAAGTTGGCTTTTAATAAATGAATAATAACAGTATGTTATTCATGTCATTGATAAAAAAAAATAGGTAGCTATCAAAATATTTATTTCGATGTACGCATTAATTGTAACCTAATGTATATATTATGAAAAAGTTTTGTTTCTGTATTTTGACAATTTTTAGTTTTTGTTTTCTAGGAAATAAACGTTTCTGATTTTTTAAAATGGCTGGATATTTTATCGTTTTCATAATACAGAATTATGTTTAATGCTATGATTTTTAAGATCTATTCAGTCTTATTCAATTGCAGTTCCAGATATGCTGCTAGCGTAATAGAGTTATCCCTTTGCAAAAAGGATAACGTAATACGGGTGACTTTTTGCTAAAATTTTTTATTATACTTTATTTTTTTGTTAGTATTTTTTGTTGAATTTTTAAATAATTTGATTTTAAAAAATTAATTTCGGTTATATTTTTTAACTTGAAAAGTATTTCATTGTAGGTTAATAATTAATGCCGATAAAAAACCATCTGGAAAGCACAAAGGTCGTTTCAATGCTCCTCAAAATAAAGAAGTAGCTATCCTTATTATGGGTCAAGATTTCGGAAAAAGAGATATCATTCTATATAGCAGAGACAGTAAATTGGTACGAATTAATGAAACGCATCGAGTTTACGATGCTCTTCAGTACCCTTTGATGTTTTTTTAGCGGGGAAGATGGTTATTGTATAAATATTTCAAAACTTGATAGCAATACTAGGGCTCCTATCAATAAGACTGTCTCTGTTTCTGAGTTCTACAGCTATTATAGGTTGATGGAGCGTGTAGGTGAAATCAATTATCTACTGCTCTTTCGTCAACTTTTTAATCAGTTTTTGGTCGGTATGTATGCAAAAATAGAAACTGAAAGGCTTGATTGGATTCGTAACAATCAGAAAAAACATAGGAGTGAGGAATATGTCCACTTAAAAGACGCTAAGGCAAAAAAAGATACACAGTCTTCAGAAATAGGTAAAATGGTTGTGTTGCCGTCTTCGTTTACTGGAGGATCTCGCTACATGCATGAACGAACTCAAGACGCTATGACATTCGTAAAATATTTTGAACGTCCCGACTTATTTATTACATTCACTTGCCATCCTAAATGTTAAGAAATCAAAGATCTTTTGAGGCAAGGACAAAAACTTACCCATTCATTGATAAACTATTAACAATCAAATACTTTTCTCATATATTTAAAAATCGTGGATAACCATTACTACAGACTATCAATTTCTTAAAATTTTAAATTCAGATTATTATTATCGTTTAAAAATTGAAATTGTTCTTGATATTTTACATATAGGCTCCAAAATATAATATTATCGTCTGCCCAGCGGAGCGGGCGGGTATCAGCTAGTATATATATATAGGCGAAATATCACTGACTGACTCATCACGAGATCTCAAAGACTATACAAACGATTGACTTGAAATTTAGCATAGTTACTCGTTTTGTGATGTAGACGCTCACTAAGAACGGATTTTACGGAAGTCTTATCCAAAATGTAATTTTCATCCGTCAATCTACTCTTTTATTCTTTTTGGCGACTTTATCGCCAAAAATGATATGACCGACCCCAAACGGAATATATTTTTTTATATGTATACTGTGTATTGTCACCCATTAAGTTTACTTGGTGAGATTTGCGCGTGCAGAATTGAAAAATACCAAATAATTTTATATTGAAGCGCTGATGGAGGATTGGCAAGATTTTTGCGAAGGGGCTATTTATGTGAAATTTCGTACATGTCGAAAATAGGAAACGTACATATTTAGCAATAGAAATAAATGAGTTTGGAATAAATTGAGTTTCTGAATTTGGAATGTAGTTTAGCTCCAAAATTTAGCGGGGTTTTGAAAAGTACTAAAATGGCGACTTTTTACGGAGTAGCACACACACAAGACATTCTTCATTTACTGGATGACCTCGCTACATGCATGAAGGAACTGAAGAGGCTATGACATACGCAAGATGTTTTGGACGCCCCGACTTTCTTAAGGATTGCAGTTACTTGCAATCCTAAATGGTCAGAAATCAATGATGTCTTGAGGCAAGGACAAAAATCTTATGATAGACACGATGCCATTGCGAGGGTATTTCATTTGAAAGCTAAGCACATGATGTATCAACTGAAAAAAGGTTGCATCTTTGGCAATACTAGGTGTAACATGTATACGGTGGAATGAATTTTATCCATATTATATATGGGGTGACTTTTCACTAAACTTTTTTTTATTTTTCTCATTTATTTGAATGTCGAGGATAACCATTATTACAGAACAATCAATTTCTTAAAAATTTAAATTTAGATAATCATTAAAGTTTTAAAAATTGAAAATTTTCTTGATATCTTACGTATAGGTTCCAAAATAATATATTATCATCTGTCCAGCGAAGTGGGTGGGTATATATATATATATAATTCCAATAATAATTTCAAGCTTTAAACTCAGCTATAAACTTTCGCTACAGTCAGTTATGGAAAAATATCAATTTCAAAAAAAAATTACCATTCATTTTCACTCTTCAGATTTCCAAGTAACTGTTCCAGACATCTGAACACAGCTTATTTATGCGATATCTAATGGCTAATTGCTTTAGCCATTAGATATTGCATAAATAAATAACTCAATAATAATCTTCAATAAGTAACTCAATAATAATATAATAAGTAACTCAATAATAATATAATCTTCAACTCAAAGACATCTTTAAAAGATCCTTCAATGTAGTTAAAAATAATTCTGGGTTAAAACACTTCAAATTGAAATTGAAAACTGGACAGAAAAACATCAATCATACTGATATCACAAGAAATATTTTGGTTAGATATGTGTATTTTTGGTAAGGTACTATTATTAAACAGTCAAAAACAGTTAGAATTGTACCAACGGTCAATTAAAGATACATAAGTAGGTTTCCCGTTTGGCCATTTCCCATAAATAAATAATAAGGGGAAATTTTGTAATGTATTTCAAAGCATATACAGATAATTTCGTGCATCCAAAGCATTGGATAAAAAATGATTACATCAGCACATAAATGCTGCAAATAAATTGTACTCTTAGCACAGTAGCAGCTTAAAACTTTTAATGTAAATTATTTTAATCAATGCTACTTTAAAAAAATATTTGGGTGATGACCGGGTGTGAAAGAATGGTCCTACTGTAGCTCATGCATGATGTAAGAGACGATTTAAATGAGTAGCCAGTGTTTAAGAGTATAGCCGGGCACCCTGCCCATGGGGATTATATCAAGGGACCTTAAGGGCTACCTTCTTCTGGTAGATACGGGCATCCTAATAATCGTTTTCTTTCCCATAGGGGATTACTATCTTTGGTAAACACGGGTGACGCACCCCCGGGATACCCTATCAATCCTTCTCTATTTCCTATCCTCTCTCTTTTCAAATTTTTAATCTTTTTTCCATTTCTTTTCAAACGTCTGGACCACCGTTCCATCTTGTTTGGCGCAGCATAGCTACATCTGGCCCTAGCCCTTCTCCCACCCACGCATTAAAATTCACTTTCATTCACTCACTTTAAAACACACACAAAAATTTCATTTATTATTTTCTTACACTTTCCCCATATTCATTTTAATAATCTGATTAACGATACGGCAGGATTTTTTTTTAAAAATCTGCAATTTTAAATGTTGCCACATTCCCCAATCTGGACTAAAAATATGTACACCAGTATCAGTTTTACGTGAAAATATAATAACTGCATAAAATTTTATAATTTGATAGAATATAATTAATAACACTGACTACGTTTCTCAAAAAATGCAGGCTGATAAAAGTATAAAAGGAATTTTAAGCATATATTCGGGCAAGAACAAAAAAAAAAAAAGATTAGCAAGAAATACGACTGAACATGAATACTGGATTACTTCGCTTACAAAATAGAAGAATCGTATTTTTAAATGCCCACACATCTTGGTTGAAATAAACGTTATCACGCCCATCAATAAAAAATAAGTTTAATTGTAAATTATTTACAGTATTTTTTACAAAAAATATATTTGTGTGTGTATGAGTTTTAGTTCAAATTTAATCATAAATGTTATGTTAATGGACATTAAATATATCTTTTCTTAACTAATGCAACGATAAATGCATGTTACTGAATGCAAATAAAAAAAAAAACTATTCAATTTAATTTGGCAAATATTCTAGAAATACTGAAGATGAAATAAAGAAAACTATAAAATGTTCATCAAAATTAACAAACGTCTTATTTATGTGTAGCAGAATTAAACATAATTAGACTAATGAAATCAATCAAACATCAAATTCCTGACAGATGCAAGAATAAAATTTGCATCGAAAATTATCCATCATTTCAGGTCCCTACATGTTCAGTTATTTCTATCTAAAAAGCAATTCACCAGTGCTTAAACTATGCACTCGTGACGAATTCATTGCAACGAATATTAACTCTGTTTCAAGTTTTTTTTTTTTTTGTAGGAATATTCTGTTGACAAAAAACTAACAACTTTTTTTGTTGTGGAAATTCATAGCCAGTATGAAATTTAACACAGTAAAGCAACTTCTAATATCAAAGAAAAATAAAATAAAAAAAAATAATAATCTTATAGTTACTGGATAGTTTTTGATTAACTCAGAGTGTTTTTAGAAGATATGAGAGAATTATCTCTTACTATTGTAAGTTAAAGTTTAAAAAAATATCAATAATCTTTCTAGAAGGTAAGTTAGACGAGAAGTATTGAGTAACAGATTCATACATGTGAACAGTTACTTGCATATATGTTTTTTCAACTCATATTTCATTTCTTTTTTAATGGAAACATTTTCTTTTTTGCGTGTAAGTTTCTAGTGAATATTATTAAGTTCATGATTTGATTACATTTAAAATATTTTTTCCATCTGCTATGATTTCCTTTAAACTTTTATTTGCAATTACAAAACGTAAAATTAGATTTATTATATCTTTATTTTGAATAATAAATTCTTTATTTTAATAAAGAGGCAATGAGCTCTATTCAAATTCGTTCCTTTGAAAACCATAAGAAAAGACTAAAGCATATTTTAAATATGACTTTAGAATTAATTAATAACTAATTGGAAATATAAAAAAACACATTAAACACAACTAAGATTATTATATATATAATACTTTGAATTAAAATTATGGTATATTTCACTTTAAAACGTAGCCTACTTGATGTTCTTAAAGAACAAAACGATATGATTAAAAAAAAATTTATACTGATATTCCGGGGGAAAAAAAAGCTTCGCTCTTTGGTGAAAAGCTTTTTTTTCCCCTTATTTCTTTTAAATTTATTTTTATCACTCTATTTGAGTATGTTTTTACTTTTAGGTGGAGGGGGGAATTCAGCAGATGTAACGATTGGCTCCTGTTGCATTTTGGCCACACCCTCGACAAAGAATACCGCCGCTGATTTGTTCATGATTTTATAAATTCTGCGCGTGTCAGTACATTGCTCTATTTCTTTGAATTTTGGATTACAATTGCTTCGAAAAGAAAAATTACTGCTAATGATCATGGCAGGTTCAGGAGAGGAAATGCAATTACTGGAAAACACGAATTTCAAAAAACACAACATAGAATTTTATCTGAATGATTCTGTTGCCGAGTATTTAAAATTACGCAAAGAAAATCCGGAGAGTGAAACTACTCCTGCAAGCTTTGTTATGGAATACCTCGATAGTTTTTATGATGGAACACACGTTTTGCATCGAGAATTCTCATTCGTCAGTGGAACATTGTATAATCGTTTATGTGCTGTAAAACTTATGACATTGATATATAAACCTTTGCTGCACCTACTTAATATTTTGGATGCAAAGTACTATCATTCTTTGCTGGAGTCAGTTTTCCCCGGTTTTCCACTTAGTGTTGTGCAATCTGCTTTTGATTTGTCTGAGATACCAGAACAAGAAGTAAAACTGACTTATGTGGAATTCGTAAAATTTTTGAAGCGTTCCTTTTGTGTTGGAAGATTTCATTATAGAGATAAGATTATTAGTGCTCAGATAGATTCAGAAATAGAAAAATTTTCTAGAGTTTCTGGTAAATTACAAAGAGGAAATCTTTCAAGAGAGGATTTTTTACATTTCCGGGAGGAAAGTGGCAGTGATGAAGCTTTCATGAGTTCTATTAAAGAAAATAACCTGAGTGTCGAATTAAAAAGAATATTAGAAATAGATGCAACTTCAAGTGAGGAATCTGAAGAAGAAACTGGTGAGAAATTACCCCTTTCATCATCTGGATTGAAACCTGAACTAAATGTGAGCATCTTCAAAGTGGAGATGATCAAGTTAACCGATATACTATTACAGACCTGAGAGCTGAATTTCAAAGACTATTTACTTTAACAGAAGTAGATTCAACTTCAAGTGAGAAACCTGCAGAAGAAACTAGTGGGAAAATTTCCCTTTTACCCTCTGGATCTAAAGATACTTCAAAAGGAAAGAAAAATGTAAGACATTTCAAAGAAAGGGACGATTACCTATTTCCTGAGCATCGTTTTCCTTCTGATTTTGGCCAGGATTCAATACCTCTCAGAGAGCTATGCGAAGATTCAATTTCAAGAGAAAAGCCACCTAAAGGATTTGACAGAAAATTACCCTATTCATCACATGGAACTGGAACTACTACTAAAGTTAAGATATTTGAGAACCCCCCCAAAGAAATCGAGAATAAAGGAAGAGAGATGATGGACATTCCCGTGATTTCCCTTGCCCAATTCCCGGGTGAAGTAAAATATGTTGGCATAAAACAACCTGGATTATCTTCTGGTTTTAAAGTCACTGCTGAATTTAGGAAAAATTTGAACCTCCTCGATAAAAGGGACAATGGTCGAATTCCTGGGTGCTCTCTTGACTCTAATTTAGACCTGGGTGCAAAACCCAAAAGAATATCAGGCTCAGATCCATTTTCAAGTGGAAAGTCCTCTAACAAAAATTTAGACCTGGGTGCAAAACCCAAAAGAATATCAGGCTCAGATCCATTTTCAAGTGGAAAGTCCTCTAACAAAATTGGTGGGAAAACACCTCGTCAATCTTTTGGATTTAAAGATTCTTTTGCATCTAAGCAAAATGTGAGACCCCTCGATAAATGGTTCGATGATCATCAATCAATGGTAAATACTCCCAGGCTGTCAGCACTGCATTCAAAATCAAAGGGAACTCGTAAAATTCCTCCCTTGGTTTTTACTCCCAAGATATTAGCGAGATTCAAGGAAACTGGCGAAATTCTTTCTGAAAAGGAAACACTTTCAAGCGGTAAGCCCGATGAAGGAACTGGTATAAAATTACCCCAAGCATATTCAGGAGCTAAGCCTAGAAAAATGTGAGCACTTTTTTCAGAGAATTATCTGCTAATCTTCAAGGATGATTGAGAGGTAAGCAGTTATCCAAGTCTTACTCTTTTACAAACAAAATTTTAATATTTTGAATAATTCATCAACTCAAAGACAAAAAAGATCGAAATCTGCTATTGCTATTCAAAGAAATCTCCACAAATAGCCTTGATTGCTAATCATTTTAATAATCTCATTAAATTTTTACAGCTAAATACATTAAAGATTAAGATTTATATAATTGCTTACATTCATATACATATTGTGCTTTTGTATACATACTTTTGTATGGTGCCTAAAATACGTGTTATACTTTTGTGATGCATACTGTACAATGTTTCATATATAATATACTTTTGTGATATATACTATAACTTTTCATGTTGCTTATATACATTGATAATTACTGTACTTTTGAATGGTGCATATATATCTGTTATATTTTGTGATACATAATATAATTTTTAATGCTACATATAAACATATAATGTTTTTGTGATAATTACTGTACTTTTGAATGGTGCATGTATATCTGTGATACATACTATAATATTTTATGCTGAATATATATATATATATATATTGCTTTTGTGATGTTTACTGTACTTTTGAATGATATGTATATATCTATTATCCTTTTGTGATGCATACTATAATTTTTAATGGTGCTTATATACATATTATTTTTTGTGATAATTACTGTACTTTTAATAGTGCTAAAATTCACATTTGTGATGCATATTATACTTTTGTATTGTATTTTTATATGCATATTGTACTTTTAATAGTGCTAAAATTCTCTGTATTTCGAATTTATGATTAAAAGATTTTCCTTCTCTAATGTATATAGTTTTTTTTTTATTGAAATATATATTGTATAATTACCATGGAAAAAGAACTGTATTCATTTGAAGTGATATCCCTTTCATTACATGAAGTTAAAAAGTTATTATTGTATTTTACTGCAAGTTAAAATCATATTTTTTCTCAATTTTTAACTATTTTTTAAATTTTCTGACTTAATCTAAAATTTTCACTATTTAATTGTATGTGGGGTACATTTGTAAAAATTAAAGACTTTACAGATTTAATTGAGTTATCCGTAAGTTTTCTCACAATAATTATAATGTGAATGTACAAATGTTAAATGTATTAATTAAATTAGGCATGTAAGGAAAAGTTTAGCTCTTGATTATAGTAATACTCGTATTCAAGTACCTTAAGTGATAGTAGGCTTTAATGGCGCAAGAGCCAAAGTAGGCTATGCTGCACCAAACACTAGTTAAAATTGATTAGATGATAATGATATTAATGAATATGATTAATGATAATGGCATTAAAAACATAAGACTAACAAAAAAACACACAAAAGAAAAAAAGTTAAAATTCAAATGTGGTGTAAAAGGTCAATATGATGTAAAAAAGCAAATAAATTATGGTGGGGGGTTTCCCCCACCAAGTCCGATAGGTTTAAAACTGATGAATGAAAAAAAATCCGGCGATGATGATCAAACACAGGACAGTCAATTAAAATATGATGAATAGAGTAAGGGACATGGCAGGAAGGACACTCAGGAGCATCCTCCCCAAATAAAAGATGTCTATGGGTAAATTGAGTATGTCCAATGCGAAGACGAGTCAATCTGACATCAAGTACCTTAAAATGTTGCTTCAGTTCTTTTTTACTTTTATATTAAACATATTGGTAGTATGCAGGATAGTGTTTAAGCATGTTCTCTGAAAGGCTGCATCCCAGAGCCCATTCATTGAAAACCCTCCTTCTTGTTATCAAAAATATTTTTAAGAAAACACAATTTAATTCAAAAGTTTGAGAAAAATAAATTAATCCAAATGCTGCTGATACGAGATGGAGCAATACATTTCCAGGATGTCTACCGTAGAAAACAGATGTAGAAGAACAGTGTTAAATAAGATATTAAATTATTCACCAATTCTTTTCATGAACTGTGAATTAACCAAATAATTACAATGTGGTAATCCAATTAAAGAATGTGCACTGCTAAGAGGCACAGGTGTTACTGTTTTTAATACATCAAAAATATATTAAGTAAGCTTTAATTTGTTTCCTTAGTCTTTCTTTTAACATAAAAATTTATTTTTTTCTTACTTAAAATAAAACTTAATATATTTAATTTCTAATTATGCATAGTGTTTGCTATATATATACAAAATCTTATTTTTACAACAATAACGACAATTTGTATGTTCAAGTGAGAATCACAAAAGCTCTTCAATATCATCCCCTAAAATTTTTCTCATTGAAGAAATCATAAAAAATCAACTTGGATGAATTGAGTAGACTTACATGCAATGTTAGACCAGGGTTCCTTAAGTTTATCTTCCACCTTTGGCAGTATATTAATGACATGATATCAAGAATAAAAGATCTTGTGAGAATGAGTAATTTGTAAAAAAAATTTCTAATGTAATACACAGAAGTTCAAAAATACAAAATCCAGTGAATTCTTTCTGTTCTGAAACAAAATTATTGCATAGATATTTCTCCTCTTCACCATAAGTTATCAAAAGTTAGAAAGGCTATAAAAATAGACATGTATATTCTGATAAATGGTAATAAGAAACTTTCTATAGATGAAATTTGTGAATAATAATATATATATATATTTGTTATTGCAGGCTACATTGTACATCTGACAGAAGCTAATATACACATGTTTAAAAAAGTGATTAAGGGCAGGAAACTTTTGATAAAAGGAATTTTTCTTCAATAAAATTTTACTACATGTTTTAACCATTTACTTAATGGTTATTACAAATAAATAAAAAATTATGAAGTGTTGAAATTTTTAGATTAAAATGAGCTAAATAATGAAAAATAATTTTTATAAATAGTTGTAAGAAACTTTCCATAGATGAAGTATGTGAAAAATAATTGTTTTCTGTAATTTATAGGCTTCATTGTACATCTAAGAGAAGCGAAAATACAGATGTTAAAAAAAAGAAAGTGATTAAAGGCAGGAAACTTTTGACAAATGCTTTTTTCTTTAATAAAATTTTACTACACGTTTCAACCATTTACTTAATGGTTGCTACAAATAAATAAAAAATTATGAAGTGTTGGAATTTTTGGATAAAAATAAGCTAAACAATGTAATTGTATGACTTGTTTATAAGGAATCCTGCATTTGTAAGAAGTTCTCTTTTGATTCAATGTGCATTACTGACATATTTTGAATTATATGAAGTGTTACAGGGAGAAAAAAAAAGCTATATTATAAGTATTTGGTTTTTAGTAATCTGTCAGTTTTGCACATCTAATATTTGAGTAAGTAATATATATATATTTGAAAATTTCTCTTCTTAATCATTGAAAAATAATGATAAAAGATGTAAAATAAGTAATAAGGAATTTGAGAAGGGTGAAAGTATTCTCCAAATTCTAAGATTTACAGTGCATGCAGGTATATATTTTGAGTAAGTTTTATTTTCTTAATGAATATAAATACATTCATATAAATGCATGGGCAGAAAAAAAAATTCACAAATTTGCAAGAAAGGAATTGTTTAATAGCATTTTATTTTTGACCTCTGATTTTATAATCGAATTGAATTGATAAATTATAGCTGTTCAGAAAGTCCTCTTGTCACCACTAATGAAAAATAAAAAAAAAAAAAAAATACCTGTTATATATATTAATATATGGGGGTGTGCAATACAATGCATTTACTCAAACAATTGCAAACAAATTTAGAAATCAATAGAAATGCTTTATATTTTTGAAAAAAAAAAAAACATTTTATTGAGGATTTATTTTTCTTGAATATCTTATAGTACATATCTAACATAAATGTAGATGTCGTGTCCTCCCGTTGGCATGGTGAGGAAGTGCCAGCTCAGGTGTCGTTCTTGTCACTTGATCGAGGTTCAAAATTATGATTAAACGTGCATCAGCCCTATTAGACAGTGGGGCTTTAGTAGCATCAGGATTGAGCTCCCTCCTCGAGTGAAACAATACTAGCCTCAAACTTGCCGACCCCGTGGCTAACACAACCCCAAAAGTTCAAGATAATATACAAGACTAAGAATGTAAAATTGTTTCTGTGTGATACAAATAAGACAAACAAAATTATTCATGTAAATATACAACCCCTAAATACTCAAGATAAAATAAGCATACTTAAAATTTCTTAATCGAAATAAAATATCTCATTTTTTGAAAATGTGATTTATCTATTCAACTCGGAGCATTTGGAGAAAGAGCATACTACAATAATGTTATTATATTAATCTGTAAAATTTGTTAACATTTCCTACATAACATTTCTAAATTGGCAAATTACTTTTCTGATAAATAAATTCAATTTTTCATAAAAATTTGAAATACATAACCATTTACCTAATTTTGGTATTAATAATTTGGGATGCAGATGTTATATGTAGGATGCATGCCCATGCTAACCAATAAAGAAATTAAAAAAAAAAAAAAACATTTGCATAATACAAGTTAAGCAGTTTTTCTAATGAGAAAAGCAAATTTAAATTTAGTTTTTTTCTATCCACAAAGAAATTTTATTCTAAAAATTTAAACATTTCATTTGAAAAATCTAAAAGTAATTTTCAATCACTAAAAAAGCCTAAAATTTGACTCTAAAAGAAGTAATAATTTAATAAAGTAAGGGAGAGGGACTTCTTTATCGAATATTTTATTTCCTGAACACATAAGAACAATTTTACAAAATTCAGTAATATTTCTCAATAAAATAAGGACAAAACCTATTAAAAAATTCCCACAGTAAAATAAATATTTCATATCTGTGACATTATAAATTTAGTTTGTAATTTATGTTATTCAAATAATTTAACTTATCTTTACATAATAATTCTTTTTTAAAAAAAAGGAAAGTGGTTTAGAAAGGCTTTCACAACTGTGATACAATTATTATAAAATACCACAGAGAGAAAGTCCATCTCACAGCTCTCCTTATATGTTAGAGCATAATTTAAAAGCTTTCAACAAAAAAATACTCATAAGATTTTATCCGATTCATTGACGATTACAAGTAATATATTTAATAAACAAGAAATGACTCATTTTTTAAACTGTCTTCAACACCCTGAGAAATAGTTATATATCAAGATAGTTCAAACTAGAATATGCAAGAAATACATATAAATTAATTTTAAATATGCTTGAGAAATACATATTAATTAATTTTAAATAATTGAAATATAAAACGGGAAAAAATTATTGAATAAAAATAAAAAATAAATTTACCCAATATTTAGAATTTTGTTACAAATTATAAGAAAATTAATCTCACAGAAAAAATTGCATTTCTCAACTAGTAATAAAAATAAACTTCAGCAGTACAAACATGTTATTGAAATCTAAGCATACACGTTTTTAAATTCATTTATATTAAAATTATGCATAAATACTTTTGCTTTGTAAGATATTAATGCATCTCTTCATAATGTTAAAGATAACTAAATGACAATAATAAAAAAAGTTATCAGTTTAAAATAAAAAAAAAAAAAAAAAAAGAAATACCAGTTAGGTTCTTCACTCATACATTGAGAAAAAGCTTTGAATTGTTTCTAGTGAAGTAATCAACAGTTTTCAGAACTAGCATGAGCATGCAGAACCTGACATCAATTTTCATATAACCTCTTTCTTTGAGTAATTTCCTCCTAATTTGAAAATAATCATATAAAAAGAAATACAAAACAGTATATAAAGTCTTTTTTTTTTTTTTTTTAATTTAAAAAATACACCATTTTTGGCCAGTTCATTATAATGGAGATTGGGTCTTAATCTAGTAAAAACATATGTTACTAATTAAATATACAACATAATGTCATTATTCACATATCTAAAATTGTATATTAGCTATTTTTAATTTAAAAAAATATGTAATAGTATAATAAAACTAAATTCAAACTGCTGACATATTTTCTAATGTTTCTTTCTTCTTGTCCACCATTTTTAAATGCTTGTGGAACAAGGATCCTGCCAAATAGTTTTATGTTTTGTTAAACAGATTAATTTACTGAACTATCAAACATTAAGGAATATCTGATCTTGGGATATAAAACTGTAAATTCTTTCTCTACATGTAAAATAAAAATGTCCAATAGAATGGACATTGGGTTTCAAGAGTTTAAAGAAAATTTAGGAATATTCCTCATGCCTACGTTCTCAAAAAAATTGTCTTTAAATGCATTGGATATTATTATGCACAAAAAATGTAAATTAAATAAAAAGGAAATACTTCAATTTAATTACAGAAATTGCAAAATTTTTCAATGCCTCTAAGTTATGCCACAAGCACTAAATATACATTTAAAAGCCTTTTTTTCATAATGAATGCAATTTCATAATGAAATGAAAATTTGAAATCCAATTTTAAAAACTCATTCACAGTTTTCAATAATAAAATTAAGTGTTACCATTACTAATAATCTTATATTTAGCTAAAATTTTGCAAATAAGAATCATTTTCAAAGTGTTATCAAATGCAAAAGTTAGTATTTGGGAATAAAAATTAAAATTACCATGCTTGACAAGAGCCATATTATCAAAATATTACACAGTAAAAAATATTGTTGGAAATCAAAGTCTACAACATAAAACAATTTAAAAAGCATCTGTATTACGGGCTTTAAAGTTTTTTATTTTTCACTGCACTAGCATTAGAGGCTAATATATATTTTAAAACTTGAATTAAAAAATCATGGATATATTTGAAAATAAATTCTGAATAAGTGACATAATAAATTTTCATTTTTCTTGCATTCACAAACATTGAACGTTCAATCTTCCAATGTGTGTAGCCTATTGTTCAAAAATTTAACTAATTTATTTGATTATTTTACTAAATCACTTACTTCCTTCAAACTAATTGCTGATCAAAAATAATTTATTCTTGAAAATAAAAAATGAAGAAATACATTTGATGGAAATTAAATTTCTCATTCGTCGCTTTAAAAAATGCTTTCAGAGATTCTACATTTATACAATTTAACAACAATTACTGCATAATCTCATCAAAGAAAAAATAATTTTATGGATAGTCGTATGACTTTTAAAGGAAAACTCTGATCAGTTTAAACAAAATTAAAAATGCCACGTATGATCATATTTCACACATTATTGAGCAAAGGCTTTTAAATGTTTCCAGTGTGCTTTCTGAACTGGTACATGAGAATGTAGAACTGCCATTCAGGAATATTTATCATGGATCCTTTTTTTCGAAAGAAGTGCTTTACAAAAAATGTTTTCAAAATTTTTTTTAATTAAATAAAAATGAATTATTTGTTTTAATTACAGAAATTGCAAAATTTCTGAATGCCTCAAAGCTATCACACAAGTGAATAGGAACAAACATTAAAAAGTTTCTATCCATAATGAATACAATTTCATACTTTAGTGAAAATATGAAATCAAATTTTTTTAAAAAAATGTTTCCTAATTGTCAATATTGACATTTATAATGTGTTACACTCAAAAAATGTTACCTTTAACTCAATTTCTGTAAATAAGAATAATTTTCAATGCACATAGCATACAAAATTTGATATTTTGAAACACAAATTATATATATCGTGTTCGAAAAGAGAAAGATTATGAAAATATCACACAGTAAAGATAAAATTACTGGGATTTCAAATGCTACAATGTACTACAATTTAAAAGAGGGTCTGCATTAGAAACACTAAAATATTCGATTAATCACAGCACTAGCATTAGAAACCAAAATATTTTAAAATTAGAATTACTAAATAATCAACACATATTATTTCAAAGTTAATTCCGAATCAAACACAAATTGAGTAATAAATTATGCATGAAATTTTAATTATAAATTGAATAACAAAAAAGAAGAGACAACTTACCAAATACCGTCAACATGGATTGGACCCACAACCAAAATTAAAACCTGGAGGGAAGAAAATAAGGCGTCCTGACATGTCATATATTTGATAACGTCTGTTGAAATATAGGTGCTTGTAATCAAGATAAATGTCGTCTCGGATTACACTGAAAAGCAAAGGGAAATTCATTAAAAACTTCAGTTGTTCTGATATGTACAAAGCAGTCAAGTACACATTATCTTAGACTTTAAATACAAAATTAACAGGTTTCTTACACGCCCATTTGTAATTAATATCGAAGAAATTTGAAGGCATCTTCTCATCTTCCTCCATTGGAAGATGCCGAAATAAAAAATGTAAACACTTCTCTTGGGCAGCAGTGAAATGTCACAGAATTCAGGAAGGGATTTCATTCATACTCTCCCTATATCACAAAAAAAATTTTTTTGACACATTCCACATTACATTCTCATTTCTCAAAACACAAACAATTGGGAAAGTGAAAGGGTAATTAACAAAACACCGGCTTTAAAACTGCATCAATATTTGAGTTTATATAAAAAAAAAAGCCAAGCATTTTCAATTCGTTTGGAATCGGTAATGTCACCGCTTTCCCATTTTCAAGATTTGTCAGCATTGTTAGTTGCAACAGTTTCTTTAATGGCATGCATTCATTTTCAAAGTTTGTGTTATGGAAACATTATCAACGAATATACAAAAGTAAAACAAACATCCGACACTGCCGCATGAAACTCGGAGGCAACCAGCTTCTTAATATGGTTCAAAAGCTATATATACATTTTTCCTCCTCGATGTGCCATATTAAAAAACACCTCATTACACTTATATGGAAACACTTGAGCGACACTCGTTGAGAAAGTCATATATACTCATTACCATAAAAATTTACGCACCAAGGAAGAGTTGTCAGATTAAAACGAAATTTTACATATGTAAGTACAATGTTGATGTAAATAAGTGATTACAAAATCAAGGAAAAATAATCAATTACTGTAGGAAAAATTACAAATTAATGGAGGTTTTAATAAACTGTTAGGAAACCTCTAGCATGAATGCATGATAAGATATGGTCAAGCATTGAAGTATAAAAATCCCGTCTGATGTCGTATGACATCTCATTCCACAGTTGCTGTAAACGAGTCTTTAATTCGACCAAACTCGTAGGATGTCCACCTTTAGTCAGCAACCCTTACTATCTCCCCTTTGTGAGTAGAAAGTTTTTACGATACCCCATGTTATATATCCCATATGTGTTACTCTCAGTTAATAATTTTACCTTTAACTCAATTTCCATAAAAAAAAAAATCTTTTTCAAAACCGCATACCATATAAAATTTGATATTTTGAAACACAAATTATAAATATCATGTTCGTCCAGAGGGAATATGAAAATATCATGCAGAAAGAATAAAATTTCTGAAATTCAAATTCTACAATATACTACCGTTTAAAAGAGGATCTGCATTAGGGGCATTAAAATATTCTATTAATCACAGAACTAGCATATAAAAGACCAATATATTTTAAAACTGGAATCACTAAATCATCAAAACATATTATTTCAAAGCTGATTCCAAATCAAAAACAAAATGAAGAAATAAATTATACATGAAATTTAAATTATAAATTGAATATAAAATGAGAGACACCTTACCAAATACTGTCAGCATGGATTGGGCCCACATCAATCATTAAACCTGAAGGGAAGAAAATAAGGCGTTGTGAGTTTCAAATACGACATAACAATAGTTGAAATACAGGTGATTGTAATCAAGATAAATATTGTCTCATATTACACAGAAAAGGCACAGGGAAATTCATTGAAAACTCAGTTGTTCTTATGTGTGCAAAGCTGTCTAGAACACATTATCGCATGTTTTAAATACAAAATTAAATGGATTCATACATGCCTATTTACAATTAATATCCAAGAAATTTCAAGGCATCATCTCATCCTCCACCATTTCAAGAAGCCGAAATTTAAAATATAAACACTATACAAAACAATAGCTGCAGTAAAATGTCCCAGATATTACACATTTTAATAAGACACAATGACAGTTAAAAATATTAGATTATTTTTTAAAAAAAATGCTTTAAAATAATAGAAATTATTTTCATTTCATGTGTAAGAAGTTTTCATAAGTATTTCATTAAAAGGAACTACTCAACTATAATGGCAAGACAGATAAATGATTGGCAAAGATCATAAAAACATTCAAAACACAACACAGAATTTCAGCTAAAAGACAAACCTTATAACACTCAAAGGAACTGTCTTTAAATGAATTAATTAATAAATTATTTAAAGTTCTTAATTAAGATAAATTACCTTGTTGTTTCAGTCAAGTAACCATTTAAATACAAATAATAAAAATACAGCAGATAAGAAGAATAATTTTTACAGCATTTTACAAAAATGATTTAATTTTCTCAGAATTTAGTACCATGAAAGCACTGAAGATATTTTCTTGTGTATTGTAAAGTTTTTTTCTGTCAAGTCTGCATTTAAATATACATAGAGGGAAAAAAAAAAGAAAAACTGCACGTAACTACTAGTATAAAAAATTATATTTACACAACATTTTCGAAAAATAATTTAATTGTCTCTGAATTTGAGTATCATAACGGTATTTCAGATAGTCAGCTGCTTATTACACTTTTTTTCCAATAAAGTTGACACAGTTATACACGTACTAAAAAAAAAAAACTGCATTTAAAACCATTTTTAGAAATGATAATTATTTCAGAAAGTAAATTTAACTGTACTGGAATTTAACTCCCCCAAATTCAAAGGTATATCCATGAAAACTTGTTAGCTGAAAAGGTATTGTTATTTTAATTTCCTGCTCCATGAATTTCATTGCTGCAATTGGTCAATACAAGGTTAATAAAGAAGGATGAAAATTTGAATCATTGACAACTTCCTTCCATCACAAGAAAAATTCCAACATAAAATATAGATTATTTACGTTACAGATCATGCTACAAATTTAATCATTAAATATTAAAAGTAATATCAAAATTGATGTTTAGATCACAAGAATAGTTAATTACAAAATCAGTTTTGAAAAACTGAAGGGGGGGAGGAACTTACATATAAATAGATAATAAATGCATAAAGTTAATTTACCATATATTTTTCCTATCTAGGAGAACAAAAAATGCTACTTGTCCTCATAAAGGGTACAAGTTCTTTCTAAAATATATTTTAAATAGCTTTCAAACAAAAAATTTATACATGATTTTACATATACAGTTAATTTTTATAGATTTTAATAAGACAGAATGGAAGACAAGAATATTATTTTCTGCAACAAATACTTTAAAATAACAATAATTATTTTCATTTCATGTCTAAGCAATTTTCATGATTATTTAATTAAAAGGAACTACTCAACTATAATGGCAAGACAAACAAATGAATCGCAAAAATCAATAAAAAATTCAACACACAACGCAGAATTTCAGCTTAAAGAGAAAAGACAATCCATAAAATACTCAGAGGAACTGTTTCTTAAAGAATTAAAAATTATTTAAAGTTATTAATTAAGATAAATTAACATTGAACTACTTGTAAAATCTGATACATTTAGAGCATTTAAGAAACATAATTTGATTTTCTCTCAATTTTCTCAAAAATTGCTATTGGTATCAAACACAAGTATATCAAATAGGCTAAAGTCATAAATTTGACAAATATCAAAATTTTGATATTTTGTCTAGATTGATTTTATTCTTGAAATAAGTTAATGCAAGATTAATGATCAATAATGAAAGTTTATATGATTGGCAACTGCCCATGCAAAACTTGAACAATTCTAACATAAAATTAATAAAAAAAAATATGTGACACATTATACAACACATTTAATGAATAAATATTTATTAGAAAACTATCAGACTAAATGTTTAAATAACACACATAAAGGTAAAGAAAAAAAAATCTGTGATGAAAATCACATTACAATGACTGTAAAATTATTATACAAAATGACTCTACTAACCCAAATTTATTAAATAAATGTTGTTTGTCTTCATGAAACTATAGAAATTATTTTTGACTCATACTTCGAAGGAATTTAAAAAATAAAAACATTTCTGAGTTTCATTAATTTTCTCAATTTTTTATGGGTATTCATAACACTCACTTTAATCTCATAATTTTAAAAGTAAAATAATGGTGTGTAGAAACTTATTTGAAGGAGAATGACTTATTGGAACTGAAATGAATTTTAGTAATAAATTTTGTGCATATGTTAAGCAATCAATACATCACAATTTAAATCCTTATTTACATTTTTCATATAGAATGAAAATTCAGGGTGGGGGGAAATGAATTAACACGAAAACAACATGCATTAGAAACTCACTTAGGAAACATCCTTCCCTTAATGCGATCTGTCTCATGCAATTTGATGAATCTACAAAAAAGAAGAAAATATCATTATTTTCATGCACAAAGGTTTAGCCAATAAATATTACAAATTAAATTCTTTAACAACTTTATAATAAAGGAATCAATAAATAGAGAAAGAAAATCTAGTACATTTTTAAAAATTCTGTTTCTATATATTCTCAGTTAAATTGAGAAGAAAATTTTGAACTGTTTTTCAGGAAACAGGTTTCAGAAAATGGCTGATCGCGAGGAAAATGTTACAAGACAAAAAAATTTAACATGTAACAAGGGGCTCTTTCGGATACCATAAGAAATGTTAACTGAAAATTAAAAAAAAAATTCATAGAAATCATTGATAAAAAGTGCATATTTTGAAACAGGTTCAAACTGATGATAAAATAGAGAATAAAAAAGAACAAAAGTTTAAAAAAAACTATTCATAACACAAGACCAATTGATATTGCTACTTCTCTATTTTCTGCCTAAAAGGATATGATTGCTGATGCATTTCATACATACAAAATATTCAGGAAGTTTCAATATAATATTAGAATAATTCACATGGCATAGAATATGAAACACTTAATTCTACAAAATAAGTATAAAAAAAAAAAAAAGAGTAAATGATTTTACAAATATTGCCACTTTTTAAGGACTTTAAGATGGGTGACTGGGAGTTTAGAATTTTTAAAGATTATTTTCGCAACAAATGATAGAAAACAATGGTAAATATTTTTATTTCATGCATCACCAATTCGAAGGAGTATTTCATTAAAAAGAGTGAGTGATTGAATGTAAATTTTATTGGCGCAAGAGCCAGATATGGCTATGCTGCGCCAAACAAGATTAAACTGTGGTCTAGACGTGAAGTTGAAAAATAGATAAGTGGTTGACAAGAAGGAGGGTCGAAAATAGAGAAGGATCGCTAGGGTATCCCGGGAGTGCATCACCCGTGTTTACCAAAGACAGTAAACCCCATGGGAAAGAAAGATCACTAGGGTACCTCGGGTTCGTGAAGCCCATACTTACCTGAAGAAGGCAAGTCCCTGAGGTCCCCTGATATAATCCCCAGGGGCAGGGTGCCCGGCTATACCCCCAGACGCTGGGTACCCATTTTAGTCGCCTTTTACGACATGCATGAGCTACAGTGAGACTATTCTGTCATCCCCGGTCACCACACATGTCTTTCATTAAAAAGAACTAATCAACAAACATAGTGAAACAGATAAATGAATGATAACTATCATAAAAGCATCCAACTCACAACGCTGCAATTCGTCTTAGGGAGAACAACACAAATTTGCCAAACTCTCAAAAAACTAGTTTGAAAAAAGAAATGAATAATTCAAAGCTAGTAGAAATTTTTTTCGTAATAGGCAATTTAACACATCTAATAGCTTTGAATGATTCATTAATTATAATAAATTTTAGAAGAAGCTAAATGATCAAGTTTTTTTTTTATTTTTTTGGTTTTCATATTTAAATATTAAAAAACAATAAAAAAAAATCCTTTAGATTATATTTTTACATGTAACAAAGTTAATTTCATTTGCTCAGAATTTTAGTTACCAGGAATGTATTCAAGATTATCTCTTCAGTACTAAGCTATTTTCAGAAAATTCTTAAATAAATATACAGAGAAATAAAAAAAAATTTAATACAAAATTCCCAACTAACAGTAAAAAATTATATTTGTATAATATTTTACAAAAATAAATTAATTGTCTCTGAAATTGTGCATCATGATGATAATCCAAAATATTTCCATTCTGTTACAGTCATGTTTCGATCAGTGAGTGACGGTGATTTTCAACGGTGCGCAAGCCAGTTACGGATATACTGTGCCAAAACAAGGTGTAACCGAGACCCAGATGTTTGAAAAAATGGAAGCGATTCTCTTGTTTACACGCATTAAAATACACACACAAAGCATTTATTTAAACGTAAAAAGATAATATTTATCCAGTATTTAAAACGTATATTTCGATTTTCAATGTATTTAGATGTGATTATGATATTCTGGAATGGTCAACTCCTACTACAGTGTCTTTTCTTCCAGTGGACATTTAGTTGAACAAAAACTTAAAAAAGTCAGTCTTCAAATACTTTTAAAATTAAATTTTTACAGCATTTTACAAAAACGATTTAATTTTCTCAGAATTTAGTACCATGAAAGCACTGAAGACATATTCTTGTGTATTATAAAGTTTTTTTCTGTCAAGTCTGCATTTAAATATATATATATATACAGAAAAAAATAATAATAATAAAGAAAGAAACTGCATGTAACTAGTAGTATAAGAAATTATATTTACACAACATTTTCCAAATATAATTTTATTCTTTCTTAATTTAAGTGTCAAAATGGTATTTGAGATAGTCAGCTGCTTATTACAGACTTCTTTTGAAACCAAATTGACACAGTTACACATTTATAACTATTTTTAGAAATGAAATTTATTTCAGAAAGTAAATTTAACTGTACTGGAATTTAACTCCCTCAAATTCAAAGGTATATCCATGAAAACTTGTTAGCTGAAAAGGTATTGTTATTTAAATTTCCTGCTCCATGAATTTCATTGCTGCAATTGGTCAATACAAGATTAATAAAGAATGATGAAAATTTGAATATCTGACAACTTCCTTCCATCACAAGAAAAATTCCAATATAAAATACAGATAATTTATGTTACAGATCATGCTACAAATATAACAATTAAACATTAAAAGTAATATTGAAATTGATGTTTAAAGCACATAAATAGTTAATTACAAAATCAGTGTCAAAAACCTGAAAGAGGGAGAAGAAAAAAAAGAACTTATATATACATATAATTGCATAAAGTAAATTTACCATTCATTTTTCCTTTCTACGAGAATACATGTTACTTGTCCTCATAAATTGTACACAATCTTTCTAAATTACATTTACCTTATCTTTCAAACATAAAAATTATAAATGATTTTACATATACTGTTAATTTTTATAGATTTTAATAAGATAGAATGGAAGTTAAGAATATTATTTTCCACAATGAATGCTTTAAAAAATAAAAGTAATTATTTTCATTTCACGTCTAAGCAATTTTCAAGAGTATTTCACGAAAAAAAAAACTAATCAACTAAAATGGCAAGACAAATAAAGGAATGAGAAAGATCATAAAAACATTTAACACACAACACAGAAGTTCAGCTTAAAGAGAAAAGAAAATACTCATAACACTCAATGGAACTGTTTCTAAAAGAATTAATAAATTATTTAAAGTTATTAATTAGGATAAATTACCAGGTTGTTTCAGTCAAATCAGCATTTAAATATAAATAATAAAAAAATACAACATTTAACTACTTGTAAAATATGATACATTTGGAGCAATTAAGAAATAATTATAATTTGATTTTCTCTCAATTTTCTCAAAAATAAACATTGGTATCAAACACAAGTACATCAAACAGGCTGAAGTCATAAGTTTGACTAATATTAATATTTTGTCTAGATGGATTTTATTCACGCAATTAGTTAATGCGAGATTAATGATCAGTAATGAAAGGTTATATGATTGACAAATGCCCATGCAAAACTTGAACAATTCTAACATAAAATTTTATAAAAAATTATGCGACACATTATGCTACATGTTTAATAACTAAATATTTATTAGAAAACTATCAAACACAGTGTTTAAATAACACACAAAGTTAATGAAAAAAAATTTGTGATGAAAGAACACATTAAAATGGCTGTAAAATTATTGTACAAAATGACTCTACTAACACATGTGTATTTATTTTATTCATGCACAAAAGATAAATGTTGCAGGTCTTCATGAAACTATAAAAATTAATTTTGACTCACATTTTGAATGAATTTCGAAAATGAAAACTTTTCTGAATTTTATAAATTTTCCCATTTTCTTTAGGTATTAATAAAACAGACTTTAATCTCATAATTTTCACAGTAAAATAAGGCGGTGTAGAAACTTAATAGAATCAAAATGACTTGTTGGAACTGAACTGGATTTCATTTCAAGTGTAAGCAGTTTTCATGAGTATTTCATTAAATGGAACTACTCAACTATAATGGCTAGAGAGATAAATAAATGGCAAAGATCATAAAAACATTCAACACACAACACAGAATTTCAGCTTGAAGAGAAAAAACAATTCTTATATTACTCAAAGGAACTGTTTCTAAAAGAATTAATAAATTCTTTAAAGTTATTAATTAAGATAAATTACCTTGTTGTTTCAGTCAAGTCACCATTTAAATATATATATATATATATATATATATATATATATATATATATATATATATATATATATAAATACAGCATTTAAGAAGTATAATTTAATTTTTCTATGAAATTTAGATATCAGTATGGTATTCCACATTGCCTCCAGCTTGATACTGGCATTTTTCAATCAAAGTGGCAATTAATTGCATATAAACAAACAAGATTAGAATAAAACAGAATGGAAATAAAGAATCTTAGAAAGTTATATTGAGCAATAAATTATTTCAAATTTTAGTAATTATTTTAATTTGACGTCTAACCAATTTCCATGAGTTTTTTGAATAAAAAGAACTAATCATCTAAAATAGTAAGACAGACAAATGAACAACAAGTATCATAACAGTATTCAAAACACAACAAAGAGATTCAGCTTAAAGAGAAAAGACAATCCATCTAACACTCAAAGGAACTGATTCTAAAAGAATTAATAAATTATGCAAAGTTATTAGATAGGATGAGAATTACTTAGCTATTTCAATCAAGTCAGCATTTAAATATAAAAAAATACAGCTTTTGAGAACTATAATTTGATTTTCTATGAAATTTAGATATCAGTATGGGAGTCCACGTTGTCTCCAGCTTGTTATCGGCATTTTTCTATCAAAATGGCAATTATTTACATGTAAACAATGAAACAAACGAAACAACAGCATTTCCTTGCGGGGAAAAAAAAGTCCATTGATGCTGCATTTTAGAAATATAGTTTATCTGTCCCACATTTCCAGACTGGGATTCATCGGCATTTATACGAAACACACCTTTATTGATAACAATTTGCCATTGGTATCACAGACAAATACAGCAAATAGATTGCTGTCTTAAGATTGACAGATATCAATATTTTAATATTCTGTCTAGATGCATTTTATTGCTGCAATTAGTTAAAACAGGATTAAGAATCAATAATGCAAGTTTACATGATTGACAACTGCCCATGCAACACTTGAACAATTATAACAAAATTATTTATAAAATTTATGCAGCATATTATGCTATAGATTTGATCGATAAATATTTATTAGACAACTATCAGTATTTAAGTAACACACAAAGTTAATGAAAGTATCTGTGATGCAAGGATAGTGAAAAAATAAACTAAAATGGCTGTAAAATTATTGTACCCAATGACTTTACTAACAGACATGTATTTATTTTAATCATGCATAAAACATTAATGTCTTCATGAAACTATAGAATTTATTTTTGACTCATATTTTGCAGGAATTTCAAAAATAAAAACTTTTCTTAGTTTCAAGAATTTTCTCATTTTTCATGGGTATTCATATCACACCCTTTAATCCCATAATTTTAAAAATAAAATAATGGTATGTAGAAACTTATTTGAATCAAAATGACTTATTGGAACTGAAATGAATTTTAGTTATAAATTTTGTGCATATGTTAAGCAATCAATACATTACAATTTAAAATCTTAGTTACATTTTTCATATGGAATGAAAATTCAGGAGGGAAAAAGCAAATAACACAAAAACAACATACATCAGTAATTCATGAAGGAATCATTCTTCTCTCAATACAGTCTCTCTCGTGAAATTTGATGAATCTATTAAGGAGGAAATAACATCAATTTCATGTTTGAAGGTTTAGACAATAAATATTAGAAATTAAATTCTTTAACAGCTTTACAAAACAAAAATCAACAACCAGAGTTAGAAATTCAAGCTCATTTTTAAAAATACTGCTTATATTTTTTGATAGATGGAGACAAAACGAACTGTTTTGCAGGAAACAGGTTTCCCTATCGTTGAAATGTGCCTATCAGACACATGAAAAATTTCAATATGTAATTTACATCATTCAATCGGTAAATTGTGATTCAAGTTTGATCACTAAATATTTATTAGAAAAATTTCAAAAATCAGTCCATAAATTACACACGATATCAATAAAATACCTTGATTTAAGCCTCCCGAAAAATACATTAATATAACTTTAAAATAATTGTACCAAATAATTTTATTCATTTGCTTGTATTTATTTTATGAAAGCCCAAAAGGTGAACAGTTACTTACCATCATGACAGTAAGCAAATTATTTATTACTTATATTTTGAATTAATTTCAAACAAGAAATTTGTTCTAAATTTTATGAATGTTCCCAATTTTAAGGGTATTCATAAGGCATCAATTATACTCAGAATTTTTAAGTCAAATATTGATTTGCTGCAACTGATTTGTATATTAGCAAAAAACATTTGTACGTTTGTTAAGCAATCAACATATATTTTTAAAAAAATTGCCCGTATTTCATACAGAATGATAAATCAGTAAAAAACAGCAAATAACTCAAAAACTACATACCTTACAAATTCACTTTGGTAACATCCTTTGCTCAACTATGTGGATACTTTCTATCAATAAATGGTCTGCGGTACTTTAAACAATCTACATGAAAGATGGAAGCAAACTTTAATTATAGTTTAGCCAATATATAACACAAATTAAAAGATTTAATAACACACACACATAAAAGTAAAAAATCAATTACTTAAGTTAGACAATTACTTTTAAAAAACACAGCTCATATTTTTTTTTATTAATTTGACAAATAAAAATTGGAAATATTTTTGTAGGAAAAGGGTGATCTACTTAAAATAATAACACAAAAACAACAAAAATTCAATGTTTAACTATTTGTTTTTCCCTAATGGATACCTTAAAAGATTTTAGGTGTAATTTAAATTGAAAATATTTAATTAGAATTATGTTATTTTATTTATTTTTGTACATGTTCAAAGTTACAAATAAAAAGAGCAAAGGTGATGTAAAACAAATGAATACATATAAATAAAATTATGAGTTCCAAAGATGACAGTATATTTATTTATTTATTTTTTTGAAAATGGATATAATTGCTGCAATTTTGGAGTTCATGATCAAAATCCAGTATTTAAAAATTATATTAGTTTTGTTCCATTTCCTACATATGAATAATTGACATGGCATATAGCATTATATGTTTAGTCTGATAATATAAGTTTTAAAAAAATTTCAAAGTAGGCCTATAAACAACATGAATATCTAATTACAGAATCTGTTAAGCAAACCTGAGAAAAAAATACGTATGATAATAACCATGAATATATTTTAATGAATGACTTTATTAACATGCATATTTTTCATTTGTTTGAAAAGAAATAAATGTTACTTGTCCTCACCTGAGTTGTAGAAACTATTTCTCACTTACATTTTGAAAATTTTCAAAGATAATAAATAAGTGACGATTTTACTAATCTGCTCACCTTTTATGAGTTTTAAAAAGACAGGCTGGAATTTCCAAAGCTTATTTTGGTCAATGAATGTTGTAAAATATTGACTATTATTTTATTTCAAATATAAAAATATTTAAAATTATTTTGTTTAAGAATGCTTTACTAAAATGGCAAGACAGATGAATTATCAAAAACAATTTCAATAGTTAAACAAAAACTGAAAAATTGAGATTGAGAAAAACATCAAAAAATTGTTTCTAAATAATTTACAAGTTATAACATATCATTCAGGCATTCAAGGTTGTATCATTGCTATAACAGAATTATTCTCAGTCAAGTTGGCAATTACATATATATGTATATAAAACAGAATTGCAGTACATGGAAAAAATTACCATTTTACAGTAATTTTATTTATATAGTTTGTCACTGAATTTAGATATTATGAAGATATTCTATATTGTTTCTAGGCTATTAAAGACATTTTTAACTCAAGCTGGCAACAAAAAAGAAACCAGCATTTACATATAAAGAATTTTAATTTTATAGCATTGGAAAAATGCTATTTACATGTCCCACAATTTAATTCACTCAAAACTCCAAGACATTAAATTAAATTAACAGAGATAAAAATGTGTAACTAGTATCAAAGACAAAACTATAAAAAAGTGAGGAAAATTATAAATGGAGAAGATATTTTATTATAAAATTAATACTTAATTTCTACCTCTTATAAAATAGAAGATAAACTGCAGGGAACTCGTTACAGAGAGGGCGATACTAGCGTCTGTTCGCAGCTCTGCATCCCAATGGGAGATCGAAAACTGGACAAATCTATATAAATCGTACACACTAGAGGAATTTAGCAGAGATGTTGAGGGGATTTCCCGGGATCGGGATTTTTCCTTTCAGGAACGTTCAATTGTACTGGCAAAGTAAAGACAAAACGTCACATTAAATCAGAGCTGGCGATTATTCATTCATCATTTTTTGCCCTAGTAAATGAACGGGAACTGCACCTTCCTTATGCATAAAAAAAAAAAAATTGTGTGAATTTTAATATCTCTGCAAATCTTGTGAAGATTCTTTTTCGTAGCAAGTCCTAAACGGTTCGGTCGCTCAAAATTGTGTTTGTGTATCTTCTGAAGTTTTTGATGGAAGAACACCAATATCCAAAAGAGATGCTAATGCTCTCAATCTTCAATTTGTTTAAATAGTTTGCATTTTGTATATCATATTCAATATGCTTTCTATGCTATTCAACTGTTATTTCAATGGCTTCTTCGAGTTATTCTCTGACTATTTTGATGAAAGCCGAACATTTTTTCCCACATTAACAGGCACTCCTGATGCAATATGTTGATTCCTTTCTGGTTTTAAATTTTCTATGCTACTCCTATGCAAATCGAATTCTCCCAAACGATGTTGTCGTGGCACCTGCTACCTCTTTATTCATAAATAATGACATTGTCTTTTCCATTCATCAAACTCCTTGCCAGAGTAAGAAAAATATATTGCATATTTAAATTTGTATCTTCATAAGATTGTTTGATCAAATCTCTTATAAGATTAAGTTTTATACTGCTCATTCTTGAATACACACAACATCAACTGTGTAATAAGAATAATATGATGGATGAAATTTCTTTAAGTGGATATTATAGCTCCCTTTCTGTGAAAATGTGAGATTGCATATCTCACAAAGCCCTATTAAAGGGCTGCTTTCGCCAAAAAGCTCTAATTATGAAAAATGAATAGGTAGTACTCATGATGATTATCTGATATTAAAGATTTTCCTTGTGTATTATGAATGAGCCCAACTGAGATATTGTAAGTCTAAGAAGAACAATTTATTTTTGATTCTACCAATGGCACCAACAGATACAGCTTTCCACTTTGATTGTTAGTGATGAAAATGATGAAATATTTCTAATTACCATCAGTTACTCAAACAATGTATGTTCTGAAATTAATAATACAACTTGTTTTTGAAGAAATTTAAAAAAAACTGCTGACTTTGTGACGCCCGCCCGACCAAGGCCTCCTCTGCTGCCACCACTAGATTCAATTATTAAACACTACGACACAAATAATTACAGAATCACCAAAACAATTCAACAATTTATTAGTATATATTTACTATGACAGAAATGGCTATGCTCTCCCAAGTAAGCTTTCTAATACCTTAGTTCAACCCACCAATAGTAATCTAACAGACTCTTACCACTAATCCTTCCTCGACTGCAACTCAGACTCGAGCAACTGTTGAAAACACTAGGCAATATCCTTCTAACAGCAATCTCTACTCGAACCCTCTATTGTAACCTTTAATTCCTCCTTCCACTTATCTATTGCTTCAGCTTCACCTCTCCTACAGTCTCTCTCTCAGATCCTCTACTCCTTCCGATGGAGTTTATATATTTCTCAACTCAATCGATTCCCTTCATTCCTAACTGCTTTACATGCTAACTTTACGTATCACGTTTCATTTTTGGTTGGGCAAAGGTTGTTTAGCGAAAGCAATCAATCTAAATTAAAAGTCCCTAACGTTAGTGAAGAGAAACCGCGAATAGCCCAAAGTCACAACTTAAATATTAAAAGTATTTATGAATGATGATCCTGTCTTATTTTTATATATATAATGCATGGTTAAAAGTTTATTGGGAAACAATATTGTTTACTATACAGCAGGCATATCTTGTGTGACTGGAAAAGATAAATAAATGTTAACATCAAAAATTGAAGGATGTCATTGGTAAGTGATTTTAATCAAATTTTACATGAAATGAAATAAGTAACTTTCTAATGCATCTACAAATAATTTGTTTAAGAATATAAAGATGAAGAAATCAAAACAATAATTGATTAGTTTCAAAAAATTTAAGGAAGATGACAATTTGGACCTATTGCTAGAGTTCTCGTTGAGTTATTAACACCAACTACTCCAATATGAGTTTAGTTTTTTTATTAACGTCGCACTAGAAGCAACACGAGGGCTATTGGCGACGGACCTCGTAATTTTGATCCATGGTCAAGTGACGAGGACGACACATGAGCTGGCACCCCCTCTCCTAACATCCACACCACACCAACGGGAGGACTTTGGGCCCCGAACAGATTTAACGTGCATCAGCCCCCAGCTACACGGCGGGTCTTTGGCGGCCAAGGATCAAACCAGCGACTGAGCGAAAACCGCCGGCTGCTAGTCCACTACCTTGACCACTAGGCTGTGAGTGAGTGAATGTAAAGTTTATTGGCGCAAGAGCCAGATATGGCTATGCTGCGCCAAACAAGATTAAACCGTGGTCTAGACGTGAAGTTGAAAAAAAGGTAAAAATGGTTAACAAGAAGGAGGGTTGAAAATAGTGAAAGATCGCTAGGGTATCCCGGGAGTGCGTCACCCGTGTTTACCAAAGACAGTAAACCCCATGGGAAAGAAAAAGATCACTAAGGTGCCTCGGGGTCATGATGCCCGTACTTACCTGAAGAAGGCAAGTCCCTGAGGTCCCCTGATATAATCCCCAAGGGCAGGGTGCCTGGCTATACCCCCAGACGCTGGGTACCCATTTTAGTCGCCTCTTACGACATGCATGAGCTACAGTGAGACTATTCTGTCATCCCCGGTCACCACACGGGTCTTACTGATACAACAGCGGCAAGTTAAAAGTTTCTCTGAAACGAAAGAATATTGTTATGACTCAATGCAGTCTCCTTTCGTTTTAAATATATTTATTTTCACAACACGACACAGAGATAATGAGGCTATTTACAGTAGAGAAGGTTATTCTGCATAGAATACGTACATAATATTGATGAAAACTTATATAAATACTATTAAAAAGCGTAACTTAACGAAATAACATCTAAATGCCATTTTTGTTTATTAAAATTCCGTAACCAAAACTAAAAAGTTGCCAGATTTCAAGTTGGAATAAGCTAAGAGTAGAATTAAAGAAACAGGAAATACAAAACTGAATGGTGAGTGGCAACAAATATTTTGCCATTGAAAAAACGGGGATCCTTCAGTTTACGGGGTTGAAGATTTTCCCCGCCAAATCCTAATTTTTAGTTAAAGGCTGATCGCCAAGGCGTTGTCCTTGGGAGAAACCAGTTTGTAGCAATCGTGTGCAAGACGATCCGCGGGGAAAACTCTCTGCGTAGTAATACACTGTTTTTCTGGATGTTTATCATTTTTCAAACGGTCTTGTTTTCTGAAAAGCGTTGTCGTCTAAACTGCGCTACAGCCATCTTCTTGCTATAAAAATGAACCATTGGAAAATACTTTTAAGAAAACGCTTACCTATTTGAAGAAGTAAATTAATTATGTAATAAAAGTAAATAGATCGGCTTAATCGCGCTCCAGCTATCTTCTTGCTGCTTACCTGAAAGTTTTGTTTGATATTTTAAATGAACCGAAATTTTTTTTTTTTAAAGAAATGCTTACCAATTTGAAGAAGTATATTGAAGTTGTGTAGTAAATAGCGAATCGAAATTAAAGTAATTAGAATTGTAAAAAAAAATTGTGTGATTTTCAATACCGTAAGTACTAGAATAAATAATTTTTATCCTTTAACATTTAAATTGAATTTTTTTTCCTTCTTTATTATTGGATTACTGAAGATTATTCTCGTATTTTTATTTTCGTACATTTATATTTTCTAATGAAGGATGCATCTGAAACATTAAAAAAATTACTCTAAATTAAGTTACATTATTAAGTTTTATTGAAAATAACAAAATAAATAAAGAAAGCTGTTCTATCAAAATTTATATCAGATATATTATTTCTCGTTATAAGCTCTCCAAAAAAATGAAAGTAATGATTACAATAACCTAAAATTCGATTAAAAATTTCCGTAGCTTTTGCAATGAAAATCTATAAATTCAATAATCATGAAATGTTATCGTACGGTAATTTTTCATTTTCGGAACGAAAATGCTAAAATTGACAGCAAATTTCTAAATCTTAAAAAAGGACAGAGAAATATTTTAATATGCTAAAAGAAAAAATGTAATAAAGAGTGCACACAAAATACTAAGTATTTAGTAAAAATATGCATTGTAGCATATCAATTATCAGAATAACTTTTAGAAACATTTTATGGATGAAATATTTTATAAACGTACCTTAAAAGAATAAGCAAAAAGTGAACTGGACTTGACAATGCTCTGAAAGATAACAATCTGAGAGTTACATTAGATGAAATTTGCCTCCAGAATATTGTATGATTTGAATCAAAGGGAACACTTTCTTCTGTAAATTGGAACAGTAAGATATTAAGAATTTAGATGCATGAAAAAATGAATAATTATAAGTAATGGACATATTCCAGATCAGTATAAAGTCGAATATATAAGTTATTTCTATGATTTTCCAAAAGCATGCAAAGTACTTATTTCTGTCTAATTTAAAATAATCACTCTTATTATTATAAGAAACAATAAATTTAAACTTTCATACATTTATATATACATAAAACGCTTTTTTTAAATAAAAAAAAATAATGTTCAAAATTTCTAGGCAATTTTTTCTTCATAAATATTATTACAAATCATTCTTCAATAGAAATTAATTTATGAAATTTTATTAACAATGGCATTTTTTTTTACTAAATTCCATTTGAAAAGCAAAGCATTCTTAATAAGTCTACCTGAGGAATAAAGAATTTATTATTTATGGTTTTTTATTCTATAATAATTCGATATAAAAACCAACGTTTTTAAAAACAACGTTTTTATATGGTGGCAAAGTTTATTAGAGAAAATTATTGAAATATTAGTTAAAACTGTTAGTTATTTTTATCTTTAAAATTTACTTAAAAAGAGACATTTGTAAGCGTATTAAAAAATTCATAATATAAAATCAAAACATGCATTTGAAAGTTTGTAAGTCATTCTATTAAAAAAAGAATGGGAACCAGAATTCAGAAAAAATTATTGTGATAAGACATGGCGCCTAATATTGGAAACTTTCTTTCTTGCGAATGATTACTGACTAAAAGTCAGCAACCCTTACTATCTCGGAGATTGTAAAGGGGAGATAGTATCTCCCCTTTGCGAGTACATAAGGTTTACGATAACCTCATGCGGTGTGGGGAGTGCCCGGGGCTCCCAGAGGGGGAAAGAATTTTTTTCCCCAATCCTAAAAGCGCCTAGAGGAAAGAATATTTTGACTTATTAAAATTATTGAAATATTAGTTAAAACTTGTCGCAAACGTATAAATATTGCATTGTTAGGCGAGTACGAACGATTCCCAAAATTTCAAAGCTCTAGCTTGATGGGAAGTTGGTTAAATTAACGATCGAAAATTTGATGACACACACACCAAGTGAAATTCAGATAATTCGATATAAAAACCAACGTTTTTAAAAACAACGTTTTTATATGGTGGCAAAGTTTATTAAAGAAAATTATTGAAATATTAGTTAAAACTGTTGGTTATTTTTAACTTTAAAATTTACTTAAAAAAGAGACATTTGTGAGCGTATTAAAAAATTCATAATACTCATAAAATCAAAACATGCATTTGAAAGTTTGTAAGCCATTTTATTAAAAAAAAATGGGAACCAGAATTCAGAAAAAATTATTGTGATAAGATATGGTGCCAAATATTGGAAACTTTCTTTCTTGCTCATGATTATTGACTAAAAGTCAGCAACCCTTACTATCTCGGAGATAGTAAAGGGAGATAGTATCTCCCCTTTGTGAGTACAATAGTTTTACGAGGCGTCATGTGGTGTGGGGAGTGCCCGGTGTTCCCAGAGGGGGAAAATTTTTTTTCCTCAATCCTAAAAGCGTCTAGAGGAAAGAATATTTTGACTTATTAAAATTATTGAAATATTAGTTAAAACTTGTCGCAAACGTCTAAATATTGCATTGTTAGGCGAGTACGAACGATTCCCAAAATTTCAAAGCTCTAGCTTGATGGGAAGTTGGTTAAATTAACGATCGAAAATTTGATGACACACACACTCACACACACACACACACACACCAAGTGAAATTCAGAAAAACGTTGTAAAAAACGTTGTAAAAACCTCTCTCTTTCTTCCTCCTTAATTTTGCTTCTAAGTATAATAAGTAAAGTATTCGACATTAATAAAACAAATGAATGAAATGTATAAAAAAGGTAAAAGTTTTCAGGAGAAATTATTATTAACTTATCGCTGAGAGATTGAATATTTTTAAGAAATAAGGGATAATTTCTACTAAAATAAATAATCAAATTTATACTTATATAAGATCACAAAATGTTCTTCGCACAGGTGATAATTTGTAAAAAAAAATTCTTCTCTGTCTTAACTGTCCACACACACATTTAAAGAAAGTTTTGTCTACATATTTATAAACATTTATTATTAGTTATCATAAAATAGAATAAATAAGAATATATCATTCCCTTACTCTTAAATAACAGCAAAACAAGAATGCATTCTAAAATCTATTGGTAAATATATATAGATACATTTTATTAAGAATACACATTAAATATTTTTAAGATAATATTTACCAAGTGATACAAAAACATACTAGATAATTTAAATTTTTTTTTCATCAATTTCAATTACGCTATTAAGGCGGGAAACGAAGAAATTTTAATGTTAACTAAAATATTTGAGAATCTATAAGAAAGATAAAAAGTTCCAAGAAGCTATAATTTACATCCTTACTAGTTATCAACAAACATTCAATATAAGCATCACTCAAATTGGCAATGCCGAGTCAGATTCGGTACTCCCTCTGACAAGAAGAAAAGATTCCCACGATTGTGATTGACTGATACATTAGAAACACAGACCTTCGAATCTCCAAATCGACACTCATATTGCTTTCTAGACGCTCCTACGAACTAACTACAGAAATCCTCTTATCCAAGCCTAGCCTATTTTTGCACACAGCAATGGAATCCGCGCTTTCTCTCTCAATCCTGTGAAAATTACTTTCATTGAATCCACCATAACCAAGAGCATTTTAACTACGGATACCCTTTTAATAACAAAAAATAGCTTTCCATTTTCGTTTCAATCGCACTTCCCTTTAAAATCCCTTGCTCCCGTCAAAGGGGGAAAGCTAATATATGATCTAAAAGGGGCCGCAACAGACTGACCACACATTTTGAGGGAAGTGGTATTGTTGGTCTGCTTTCATTTAACATTTTTTGGCGCCGTCCAGACACAGTGCAGCGGAAGTTTACAGGGGAAGAATCAGCTTGAAGGCTTTTAGAAAATGCTGTTCCTTGGGGCGGGGTCAGAAAGCCAATCTCTTTCAGAAAAGACATGCCTTCGGCAAAAAAGGGGGCGGAATGACCAGATGCAAATATTTCAAAAGTTCTTAACTTTCTTTATTTTTACACCCTATCTCCCTGGAAATCTATTAAGAATCTGAATTTTGGGTCATATATTTGCCCAGAAGTAAATTAAAATTAGTAATATATAATATTAAAAATGATAATAACTTAAAAATACAAAGATATAATTGAAGGAATTTTATAGGAATTCCTCTAACAAAATCAATCGACAATGAATGTAATCTTCAATAAGGTTACCTCCTCCCTCTTCTTGGTACCTCATATTCTTTTTTAAAATTAAGCTAAAGCTCTTAAAATCGTAAGTATTAAAAAAACAACGCTGCCAGTAAATCTTATCATTAGTTTTTCTTCTATATTGGCGAAAACAGTTTGCTGAACGAAATTGATATCTAAGCTCAACAAATGGAGGACTTAGTATTAAAAATGCCATTGTTTGTGCAATTAATTTGATAAATATGCAAAATGATATTTTTAAAAATCTCTTCTGTAAATGACGCAAAAATATAACATTAATATTGGTTGATATCGTACAAATAGTAGCTTGTTTATTTTTAACTGTTATTTTTATCTAATGTTTAATGTATGTATTTTTTCGGAAAAGAAGTGAAAAAAGCTTCTATAAGCACTTTTTATTCTAGCTACGATACTCAAGTAAAAAGAATTTTGGTTTGGTTTTATTACCATCGCTCTAGAAGCAACACGATGGCTATTTGCGATTTACCCCGATCAAGTGACGAGAACGACACCTGAGCTGGCAACTCACTCTCCTAACTTCCACAATACGCCAACATGAAGACATTGAACCCCCTAAGATTTAACGTGTGTTAGCCCCGGCTACACGGCGGGTCTTTAGTAGTATCAAGGCTTCAACCAGCATCTGGACGAAAACTGTCAGCCATGACCATGACCACTAGGCTATTGCGGCCACATGTTTCCACCGAGTAACTTTTTTTTAATGATTAAAGAAGTGGAAGTAAAGATGATTACAAATTACATGTTTTATACAAATTGCTTATTTATTATTCCCAGTTTTAGCAGCTAAGATGGAATAAAATTTAGTTTTTTTTCCCCTAAAAAAACAGTCCTCGACCTCAAGTATACAGAAGTGAAAAAAAAATCACATTTGTTTATTAAATAATCCTACTTTCGATAAAATTTAAAGCTATTTACAGATTTTCTAAAAGTATTTTATTTAGGTTCTTAAATGCCTATTTAGCATTAAAAGAAAATCTTACCTTTGAAAATCTTAGAAAACCTGATTACAAAACACAATGTAAGTATTTTTTTAATCAAATATATCATTTCTTTTATCAGACTCTGGAGAAACTGTGCATTAATCGTGTTGGTAAGAGAATATTTTAAGGAAGAAAACTGAGAAAATCTAGAGAAACAAAAGTGTAGGAAATTTTTTTTAAATTTTAATTACATCACACACTTTTAACTTTAATTACATCACATTTCTGCAACACTTTCTGAAGCATTAAAAACTGTAAAAAAAAGCAGGAAGTAAGTTATATTTATGAGAACATACTTTTTAAATTAATATAAGTGTTTAATTGTAATTGCGCTTTGCTTCATTTATCTACTTTTTAAGGATATGACTTTAGAAAAATCAGCCTCTTTCTGTCTTAAAATTGTACATTGCGAGTATGCTATTTCCTCTTCAAAAGTAAACTAAGTTTGGGTATAATTTATTATTTTTCGTGAATGTTTTTTTTTTTAAACAGCTGTGATTTCCCTGGTTGTTATCTATTTCGTTCCATTTGTCAACCATTTAGGGGTGGGGATATTTTTGCATTTTGAAAACTTATAAGATGCTTGAAGGTGTTTGTCTTAGCTATCATAATTTTTTTTAAAAAAAAATATTTAATATTCCTTAACTGTACCATTTTCATTTTACCAGTTCCGAATTGAATTTTACCAGTTCCGATTCCTATGGGATATAAGAATATTAACCCTTTCGCTACCGGAGGGAGAAAAAAGAAATACTTATTTTTCTGTATGGTATATTTATAAAAAAAAATTTAATGCATAGTACAACGTCACATGTCTTGCACACATATTTTGACACTTTACGCAAGATATTGAGCATAGGGCACATCTTAATTCTTTTTTTTTTTCTTTAATGTACAGATTTGGATTATTTTCGCTAACATTACTTGTCAGATTCATTCGTTATTTCGAAAATCACAGTATCAGATAAATACTTTCTTTCCGTCATGACTGCTGCTACAAATGAAAACCGACCCAATGAAAAAAAACAGCTGATAACATCTGCTACCAAAAGCCCTAACCCCCATAAAGGGCCGTAAATTCTCCTTCGAACTTCTAAGAAGCAAGCAAGAAAGAAAAAAAAGCAAACGGAAAGCAAGTGCACCCTTTAAATCATGTATTTAAAGAGCCGTAACACGTGCTTTTAACAATTACCTCCCCCCCCCCCCTTCTAGTAGCCAGAAGAGAAATCCAAGCCCATATGACCAAGGTCAATATTCCAAATAACCTATCTATATAGATTTCGCAGTATTGTAACGCCATATAGTAACATTAAAAAAAATCAAATAAAACTTTCTCAAGAAGCGTATCTCAATTAATACGTTGGGCCGTATAAGACACTCAGATAGAGTATCGCCCGTGATACGCTGGGAGAGAACGGGTTAAAAGAAGAGTTTTTTTTAAAAAAAAGAAAAAGAAAATGTATCACTATGTGAGCCATATTTTTGAAATTATTCCAATTTCAAAATGCATCTTATTTTCGCAAATAATCAAATGCAGGAAGCATAAGTAACAGAAAGCAAAGTTAATATAATGCATTAATAAAAAAATAAAATTTAACAAAACCTTTGGTCAAATCCTTCAAATTTGGCGTAACATTTGTTGCCGTTCTGTAAGATGATTATTTAAATATAAGTGATATTTAGATTCCACGAATTTTATTGTGGAGTAAAGATTTGCAGCAATAAGTTGTGCCCACAATTGAAATCAGACTGTTATTGATTAATTAATTGTTTCATTAACTTCACTCTGAAAAGCAATATGAAAAATTTTTGTGACGGACCTTGTAATTTTGAACTTGATCAAGTGACGACGATGACAATTGAACTCGGTCCCACTGACCAAACTTCCACACTACGCAAACTTGAGGACACTGAGCCTCGACAGATTTAACATGCATCAACCCAAAATCTGCAAGGGAGACTGGAGGTTAAGCTTTACGCTTGTGGGCTTGCGATTCTATGATTTAAAGTTGAGTTTACAAGGAACTGCAATAAATGCAATTTTTTAAGATAAGAATAAATAATTAATTGATCAGTTTACACTTCATTATTTGGAAATAAATTTTTAACTTCTCATTTATGTTTCTATTAGTGGTTTTAGAAGAAATTCATGTTGTATAAAAATGTTATCGAGGAAAGTTTTATAAATTTAACTAGTAGTTTTTAACATAAAGCTTTCAAAATTTTCTTTAACTTAGATTGTATAAAATAGGATAATTTCATACTTTCATGTCGCAAAAGAAAACAAATATTACCAATGCATATAAAACCATACTTAAAAATAGTTCCGCTCAATCTTTCTCGTATCAATTAAAACTATGAAACTTCTTTAAAATTTATTTGTAAGTTATAATGCAATTTGCGAATAATTTACTCACAAGTAAGTATCCGTAATTTGTTTGAACAGTACAAAAATGTATTAAAATTATTTATTAATATTAGGATTACTGATGGACAATTTTTGTGATTTTACATAAACACAATATGTTCAAATTATGTTCCATTGCATTACCTAAATTTAGGAAGAATGTGTGTATTAATTATTACACTGACAAATGGTGTCTTTTTACGAAATTGAGCTGAGCAATTTTATAAAATTATAAGAAAATAGTTATGTTCACCATGGACACACATAAATTATGCATTCCAAAAAGAAAAAAAAAAAAAAAACTTCATCTTCCAAAAAAAATAATTATTTAAAATTTTAATTATTTTAAAAATATTTTAATGTTTTATAATTCTCACTACAGTAAATTTTAATATTTTTGAGTTATATTTTTCTTAATTTCGTCGATTTTTTATTCAAAATTCAGTGCGTGTGTTTGGTTCTAATAGTGTTTTTTACAGCTTTGCAATTATTTTATTCTATCAGACATTACGAAAAACATTAAAAAAAACAGTTATACGTAATTTTTTGGCGTATTTTAAAAAGAAATTATGTATCAAAATCCTTATGGTATGAGTAGAATAATTTGATACATTATACTGATAGTAAAAAAAAGACTTGGAATTGTAAAATTGTAAATGCATGACAGTCGTAAAAAATTAGAAGCAAAAAAAAAAAATTCAAAAATTTTAAAAGTCAATGAAATAATATGGTGCACTCTGTGAAAGATAGTTAAGATAATGCGCTAAATAATACAGCTGGAACTATGAAAGATTGCGCATAAATTTATAAAAGTTTTAAAATTAAAATAAGGTGATTTTTTTTTTCCTTTGGTATTCTGTCAATTTTAGGGTACCGTTTCCTCTTAAGTTTACATGCATAAGTTATTCAAAAATGGAAGAAATATATTTTGAAACAGCATTCAACTCATCCCTGTTTGATAATTTCTTTACATAATAGCGGTAAAAAATTAAATCTTTATCAAAAGTTTCAATTACTTCGCAAAATACTTTATGCAGAAGAAAATAATAATACTTTTTAGTTATACTCTAATAGCAGTACTCGAAAATGGAAAAAAAGGGAGGTTTTTTTTAACAAAATTTAAACATATATTGAATGAAGTGAGTGTTAGAAAATATTACATACTATGCTAACTGTTTAATGAGTGGTGAATTTATTCGAACTGATCAAAATTAATTTAAAAAAAAAAAAAA
>BMAW01026935.1:0-11915 GCA_019974015.1 Nephila pilipes | reverse complement strand
TGTATATGTATATATATATATATATATATATATATATATATATATATATATATATATATATATATATATATATATATATATATATACTCTTTTCTATATATATATATATATATACTCATATATATATGGGAGGGTGTAGAAGAAACACCCGATCATAGAGGGCGCTGCCTCTGCTGCTGAAGGGAGCCCGCTCTTGAAAGAGAATCGACTGCAGTCATCGAGACGAGGAAGACGCCCTTGCAGATGACTCTTATCCAAAATGATGATTTATGATTTAAAGGCGCTGAAGAATGGTGCTTTAATGTTTTAAATGTTATTGTGGAAATGTCTCGTCAAGTATACCCGAAATTTTATGAAAAAGTAGAGCATCAATATTAAATGTGCTGTTATTCAAAGTTTGATTTTTTAATTAGAATAATTAGTAACATCAGCCATCCCACTACGTGTGTGGGGGTACATATATACATGTGCATATATACATACACCATGTACACACACACACATATATATATATATATATATATATATATATATAAAATATGTATAGGATAAAACCATTAAACTATTATTAAAAAACCCTTAATAAATAAGAGAACTACTCATACAGGATGAACTCAGCAGATCCCGGTCGTCAACAGAAAGAAGGAAATTTGGGCAGTTCCAGAAGGTAAATGTGATTAGATAGTTGGAGGAGGACAACAGTCAGATTACCAAGGCATAAACTCCTTTTCTCTTTTTGCTGTATAAATGTGATAACGGCATGGGTATCAATGCCTATACACGAAAGATACTCATTCAGCACAACTTTCTATTTGCATAGTCTGCTCATGTAGAAATAAATTATTCTAATATGTTGAGAAGTTTGCAAGTAGTTCAAGGACAATTGCCACAAAAATAAGGACTTTCCAAAATTTTATAGAATGGCCTATTATCTTGGCACATGTATATATTTCTGTTTATTTTCAATCGAAAATTTTACTTCACTCATTAAAAATATTGAGAACACTGTATGCAAGTATAATGGAATTAAGTTTCTTTTTTTCATTATTATCATCAAACATGATCGATTTTTTTCTATATATTTTTAATGAGTGATATGCATGAGTGTTAATTTAGATAAATACTGCTTCATTTCTTTTTAGTTTTTAATTTTTATATTTAATTATTTTTCCTATACCTGCTATGAGCTTTACTTTGGCATTTGTAGATGTATAATGTGAAAAATAAAATTTGCTCCGTTTTGCATTTAAGAATTTCCATTAAATAAGTTTTTGATTATCTATTCGTGATTTTAATTTTGCTAATATTTTACAGTTGGATGTACACATTCTGAGTTGGATTTTAAAAATTCTTTTCTTATCATTCATGAATCTCATATAGTAATTACACTTGCATTTTCAGTGAATATATATGGAGATTTGCAGAAAACTGTTTCTTCGTTGCAATACCTAGTATTTTTTGTTCTTGTCTATTGATTTCACTTCTGGTTGTTGCTTTTATACCATTGGGGGTAGGTTATAAGCTTTGTCCAATTCGTATAAATGTGACGTAGAATCGAATATAGAGTATATTGTAAAAGAGTAGGGAAATTAGTAGTGAGTATTCAGTGATGTGCTTTGATTATTTATTAACGTCGCATTGAGAAGCAACACGAGGGTCTTTGAAAACATATCTCGTAATTTTGAATATCAGTCAAGCGACAAGAACGACACTTGAGCCGTCATCTCCCTCTTCCAAATTTCCACACCTACGGGAGGAGGTGGAACCTCCACCAGAAATGCCTGCTATAAGGCGGGTCTTTAGTACCATTTGGGGTCGAATTCATATCTCGACTTTAGCAGTTCCTGCGAGTCCGAGACCATGACCACTTGGCTACCGTGGCCCTACTGAGAAGTTGACAGTTGACGCATTGTATAAATTATATTTGATTATCCGTAACCGACCTATTTTGATTATCGATCATTTGTGAAGTGATTTTGTATCGGAAGACATCATATTCATTCATCGAGTCTTTTAATCTTTGATTAAACTTACTGGAAACTGATGAGTCAATTAACTAAGACTTTATTATTGATTCTAAGTAACATTTCGGACACATTGAAAGTTAATTGATAGATTTAGACTACTTCTTAAGTGTTCATAACTGAATCATATCAAAGAATTGGATTTATATTGACGTTGGGTTATTCATAATTTCTTTCGACTAACCTCCGGACTTTTTGGCTATTTGAATGGCATAAAATTACAACTCCTTGGCGACCAAAATGAAACATTATTAGGTAAATTAGATGTAGATGAAAAATGTGATTAATTGGATTAAAAAGATAGAGATATATAAGTGAAATAGAATTGAAAGGAAATAAAAGAGGGATGGAGGATAACGAGAAACTGATAAATATTGAGGATTTGGTGAATAATAGTGATTAATCCATTCATATTAATAGCAATTGGAAGTGACCTAATTATAAGAATAATATGAGTCAAATTTGTTATCTTCAAGAAGAGTGTGCATCGGAACGAGCAATTTTGTTAGGTAAAACGTTTTCATTCGAATATAAATTTCAGTTAACCTAGTTAAGGGGGATTTGAAACAAAGCTATCTTGCATATTTTTTGATAGATAATAAAGTGTGTTGACCTTCTCTTATGTATCTTGATTTGGAGTTATGAATTTATTAGCTATTTAAATGGACTTTAAGATGGATTTTTTTGAATCAAATAATGAAATAATCCCACATCTTGTAACTGAATAGTGTGAATTTCTATTGCTTTGAATTTCATTTATTGTATAATTAACTTAGCAATAATGACATCGGAATTCAATGCGATAGAGAGGTGTTATACACTTAAGATTTTATTTGTATTCCTCTCCAACCGTGTCATAAGAAAGTAACCTTTTCTTTCACTGGAGGAATAACAATTACCAATTCCTATATCGAAGAATTTTAAGCTCACCGCAAGTGGTCATGTGCCCACGTCTTCTCTTCCATCAACGCCTTTTTTCTTTGTTCTGAAAAGATAGCGTCACTTCCTTTTTTTCTAAATAAATTATCTCTTTTTTCCCCTGTTTCAATTTGCAGAACTATTTTCCGTTAATGATACATTTTAGAGACTGACTTATGCTCTCGTACTCTTCAGAACAAACCTGCCCTTCACTCGATAATTAGCTTTATTTTGAAGAGTACCGAATGAATGAAACACAATCAGAACAAAAGGACTGTTTTTCATGTTACTAAAAATAACTTTTCTTTCTATAGATAATCCCATTGTCGCTCCCGTGTTTTTCAATTTGCAGTCCCTAATTTTTAACACGCAGCGATTCTTCTCTTTTCTGGTTTTTTAAAGATAATTTTTTTTTCTTTGCGCTCTTTTTATTACTCTTAGTGAATGGAAAAACGATTTTGAGAATAATCTGGAAACCAACCGAAGTTCTGAAACAGAAAACCTGGTTCCGGAATTTTAATTGATTGAAAGTTTATAAACATCTTTCTTAGAAGCAATGCAAGAGGTATTGGCGACGGATATCGTAATTTTGAGCCTACATTAAGTGATGGGAACGACACCGGAACTTTCATAACTCTTTAAACGCCCACACTATACCAATGAGAGGACTTGGAGCTTCGACAGATTAAAATGCATAATCCCCACTACACGATAAATCTTAATTGAAATTAGGACTCAATTCAGTTACTTAAAGGAAATGAAACACCATCCGCGAACTCAAGACCTTGACCTCTGGGTTTTCTTGAGCGCCTGATTTTTTTAGAAATAAAAAGGAATATTCATGCACTGGCAACCCTAAAGAGATACTTACCAACTCAAAGGTACAATATTAAGAATTCTGCATATTGATGGCTGGACACTTTTGCCCTTTGTTCTAGAATTCTGCTTAGCAACAGAGTTTTTCAGTTTATTTTGAATTTTTGATTATTTCACTTTGTTGTGAACATATGATCAAAAGAACAAGTTAGAATGCATTTCTTTAAAAAAGAACAGTAAAAACACTGTACACAATAAAGAACAGTTTCTTCGTCCCTAGATGCAAGTAACATATATAATACGAGGGTGGTGCAAAAAGTACGTATATTTGTAGACAGATGGCATCATTAAGGTAAATAGTCGTTTACATTGGATACTTCCATATATTAAACGGTGCCGAAACAAAGTTGACTTTGATTCATAAGTCATAGCTGATTTGTTAGTCATTTGTTTCCAAATCCATGTTTGATTGCTTCCGCGTCGAATTTTCACCATCGATGAAAATGGATTCATCGTTACACACCGAAAACCAATCAACAATAGAAACAATGGGTTACTTCCGGTTAATATGTTTCAAAGAAGGCGACGATGATCTCATTGGTCGGAAAAGTTATGATGAAGAATTCTCGAGGTGCGAAGACGTCATGATCATGAGTACGAGTAACTGAAACATCTATCTAGTGAGTCACGATGCTTACTAAAAACAAAATATTTTAGATGCTACAAAAGGCATCTCTTGGAATTTCTAAGGATTTATTGAATGACTCTGGTATCAAAAACAATGTACGTTATGTTTCCAATTAAATTTTGCTAACCCATCCCTTAGTACATGTAATGTATGTATTTTTAATATTGCTAAATTCACACTTGTTTTGAAGCATATTAGAATTATTTATTTCTCAAAATTTATCAGGCAATCAACAGAATTGTTTTTCCACTGCTTGTGTTTTCTTAAAAGTAAGCACCTAAACTCAGAATGTCGTTTAAAAAGCATATTTACGCTTCGATATAAAGCATTTATCACAAATATTCAACCAATATGATTTATCTAAAGACATGTCAACAACTACACAAAAATCGTTGATCATTGAAGATTTTTGAGCAATATGTTTTCGAATAAATCTCAACTCCTGACAGATTGAACTTTAATCTACTGCTGAAACCTGTCAGCAAGTATGTGTGACAACTTGTTGTGATAAAGATTTAAAATTAGTTTCCGGAGTAATATTTTGTGATAGGTACCGAATTGTTAGTCGAATCCAAAACACTTTAAGAAGGGGATATTTAAGTCGATTTTTAAATCTTTTTTTAATTGTTATGTATTTTAGTGGTTATGTTATGCGAACATGTGCATATTTACACATACACACTTCCCTTATTTATCTTCACACACAAAATAAGTCACAATCGGTAGTGTTAGTTTGTTACGATACCGAAAATATATTTCAGAGAGTTTGAAAGTGAAAATTGCCATTTTTCTTTCAAATAAACAAGATTTATACCTGAAAATGTTTTAACATATGTTTAAAATTTCACCTGCGCTTTATTTTATATATTTCTGGTTTTTTATATTATTATAATGCTTCGGCAAAGTTAGAATGGTTAGGGAGATAGCCTTCAAACACCAACAGGTGATTAACTTTACACCGCCTTAACTTTAGTTATCAGATGCTAAAGGAATCAAAAAGTCTGAATTATTACAAAAAATAAGCAAGTTATCTGCATGAAATTTATTCCACATTTTATATGATCCTCATACACATAATTTTATGAATTGCAATTTTTCATGTTGATTTATTTGGTTTTAAGCAGATTGAAGGAATCCGCAGTGTGCAGAAGATAGGGTTCAAACCGTTGAATTCTGCTGTGACAGCTTTCGAAAGATCAAGTAACGCTGAGAGAAATGTTTTTGAGTTCGACAATGCAGGAAAGTTTGAACAATAAGAAATAAAAAGATGTCTCGATTATTTCTAGTAATAATTAAAACTTTACGAAACCACGAGATAATAATTAAAACTTTAACAACTATAATTTACATAATATGTATATGGATTAATTATACGCAGAAAACCTTTTATCCAGAAATTTGGTTTATTTCATACTTATAATTAAAACTGCATGATTCCTGTATAGTTTTAAATTTCATCTCAGTAGTTTTATTTTACGTTTTTCTACATTTTTCTTATGTTTCGGTAAAGTTAGAAGGTTAAGGATTTCAAAAACCTTTGGGAGATAAACTTGAAAAAGATGCTTTAAATATTACAAATTGTTACTTTTTGTTTATTTTGTGTGTGTTGATGATAGTTTATGTGCTCTATTTATAGAACTAGATTATTAAGGTAAATATGGCGATTTTAAGACCTGTAGGTGGTCGTACTGATCTTTTCTTTATCCCAAGAGTGAGTGACCATGGGGGCCTTGAGGTTATAGTTGCTAACTCCGCCAGTGTTTTCCCGTGGAGTCATGGGCTCCAATCCTGATACAACAAAAGACATACTCTAAAGTGGAATTGATGCGCTCTAAATCTATAGAGAATCCGAGTCCTCTCGTTGGTATGGTAAGGTAGTTTGAAGATGGAAGTACTAGCTCTGGTGTCGTCCTTGTCACTTGTCCGAGGTTCAGAATAACGAGGTTGGTCGGCAAGAGCCTTGTGTTGCTTCTAAGAGTGCGATGTTAATAAAAATCAATCAAACCCAAGAGCCCTTGAATTCTTTGATAAACATGAGTGAAGCGCCATCGAAATTCCTCAGTAATCTTTATCTAAGTTTGACCTCTCCTCCTTATAATTCCGTTAGCGTTTCTTCTATCTCTTTTACTTTTTCATGTATAAGAATTTGTATAGATAACATATGTCTTTTTTCGTAAATTGACGAATGTGTAATACTTGCGCCATTAAAACTAAGCAAATTTTCTAATGCCAAAAGACCATTTGATAATATAATTATTCAAACAATATGAAAAACAAAAATACTTTTGAAGCCTCAAAAAATGCCGCGCGGAAAATATTAAATTTTCATATTGAAAAAGCAATTTATCAAAAATTTGTTACAGGCCGCTAAATAAAATGCAGCAAATCTCATATGTCAAAGAACATACTGAGAAAGGGAATAAAAAATTATAAATGCATGTTGATATTCTTTGCTCTTTTGCTTAAAAAAATGGAATTTAAAATATACGGGGCATCTATGAAATTTTATTTATGTATTTTCCTCCTCACCTTCAAATAAATGAAAACTCGACTTTTATCTAAAAAATTGTGGCTAATACTGTGCAGAATTTAACGATTTCAAACTATTCTTTGCTAAAAAATAACAATATCACGATGAGAATAAAGGCATTTTTTGACTTTTAAGAAAGTTATAGGACATTTCTGTGTATAATGTCTTCTTTCACGATATGGAAAAAATAGAATAGGAAAGAGGCGGGGGAAGTACAAAAAGAAAATGGACTTAGTCAAAGTCACCTCTAGCGGTAAAATATTATTAAAGTTTTTAGAATATATTATGTATAACGTGATAAAATGAAATGAATTTAACTGAAAGAACAAGAAATAAAAGTGGTGTGTAAGTCAGGCAATAGGTGGTAAGAATACTGAGATGCAAATAAAATCACAAATTGTAATGAAATATATTGTTGAATTTTTTCTGTGTGAAAAACTTACAGCAAATGTAAAATTTTAAGTAAGGCCCAGATTTTTGGCCTAAATTCGGTACTTACAGATTTATGGCAATGTTCTAGGAAAAGGTAATACACTGATTGGGAAAAATGATTTTGTGCTTGAAAATGTAAATAAATGCGATTCTTGAACATGAATGAATGTGCATGGAAAATAAGATGTCCCCTAAGGATCAGCCCTAAAGTGACTTTTGTAGCAAATATTAACGTAAGACAGAGTTCTATTTTTGAGGAAACACGGTCAAAAGCATTTTAATTTCCTGAATTGATAAATAAAGCATTTTTATCCATTTTTGTAAAAAACTATTGGAAGAAACATGGAAATATACCTCACAAACTCTTACGATAACTGTTGTGTCCAACGGATATTGTTACGTATAGTAATTCGCTATTCTAAATTAAACAACAGCTATTCAGATCAATACTGTTACTTTACATTGTAAATATTAAGTATTACAAACTCTAATCTTTTATTTAAGAAATATGATCTATATTTATAAAAAATAATTAGGAGTAAATCGTTGCAAACAACAGAACGATATCCATTTATTTCCCCAAACTAGAGAAAACTCCATATCAATAAAGAAAATCCCAAATAAAAGTTTATTTTAAAAAACTAGACAAGTTCAACCCACAAGGTCATCAAACGAAATATAATAAAATTTAAATGTCAAAAATTATGCCGCGAATTAAAAAAAAATAATAAAGAACATTGATACTTTTAAGTATGCACGTAAAAGCATACTGATATTTTTAAATTTATTTTTGAAAGGCTATTGAGATAAAAAGTAAAAAATATCAATATGCAATAGTAAAAACAAATAGATTTTTTTATGTTTTTTCAATTTGAAATTGATTGAAATGTACAATCAGTTTGAAAAATTTGAATGTACAATCAATTAATTTGGAATCAATCAATTATCCCTTCATTTTTCTTCACCATAAAGAAGCTTAAAAGGATTTATGAAAATTATTTAAGCTTGGAAAATTATTTAGGAATTAAGTGATTGCAGGATTGAACGACTCCAAACTATTCTTTGTAATAATGCAACGAAATCAGATGAAGAAAAGAAAAACCAGATTTTCAGGTTTAAGAAACACGTTATGGGACATTTCACGTATATGTAGCAACATAGCATGTATATGTATATATATATATGTATATATATGTATAATATGTATGTATGTATGTATATGCTGCTCTTTCTTTCTTTCTTATATATATATATGTATGTATATGTATATGTATATGTATGTGTGTTATATATATATATGTAATGTGTGTGTGTATATATATATATGTATGTGTATGTGTATGTGTGTATGTGTATGTGTATATGTATATATATATATATATGTAATGATTTAACTTGAGAGATTTAAAACAGTTACCCTGATTAATGGTAAATTCTGTGCTTTCCTTATTCTGTCTCATTCCCTATTATGAAGAGTGAGTTCGTTCTTGTTTCCTGATCCTTCAAAGGGGTAATCTATAATTTATTACATCGCATGGCACAGAAAAGAAGGGATTGAAGAGTCTGTGAAGCTAAATTATATGGAAATCTATCAAAACAATCCTTTTTGATTTCTAATCTTACTACTTATGTTTCCTGGAATCCCCTTATTCTTACCACGCATTGCCCTGACGTTTGATGAAGATTTCCTAAGTATATAAGCAAAAACTGCAACAAAAACGTTCTCTTTCATACTGCGCTTGCTCTTTTCACCCACAATTGTTCTGTTCTTACTAAATGATGTAACCAAATACCTAATGAAAATGGTCTCTCTCTGGCTTTAAAATAAAAAGTGAAATTCAATACGCCTCGACTGTGTGGTGATATATATGTTTATTACAAAGATCGATAAGTAATGTTACATTAGGAAGATATGTCTAGTTTAAGATGATTTCTAGATGAAGGTATTATTAATAAAGGAAGGTGGATAAATTAATAATTTAAATGATGAATAATAATATGAATAAATAATAAATAAATAAATTAGAATAGCTGTTTGGTGTGACATGCGAACAGTACTTGGCACAGTTTTTGTCAACCACATTTCTTCAGCTAATTTTGAAAAAGGTTTGGTTAAGAAATTGTTGTAGACTAAGATTAAGAAAGTAATAAATAATGGCTGTACTTTTGTAACTACTATATATAAAATTTTATTTATATTTGTAAAAGCAATTAAAAATAATAACTTGTATTTCATGTCTGTTATTTGACATTCCTGTACCATGTGGAAGATCAGAGTTTAGTTTTAACATGTTCATTTCTTCACCCAGAGATGCATGTGTGGAAAATTTGTAAAACAACGTATTGGATACTGTGTCAGAGTCTTGTCATCAGTGATCAAATGCAATTGAATTTTAAAATTGTCAAATTAATCTTTTTGAAATTTTATTTGTTTTATAAGTACTTTTCATTTACAAATGCCACCCACATATCTCTGTTGTTTAAAGTATTTTTGAGTTCAAAATTTGATTAGATGTTTAAACACATTCCTACACACAACAAATTTATCTTTTTGAAATTAGTATTTACAATATTTTTGGAGTCTATCTTTTTGATTGTATTTGTTCTAAAAATTGAAGGGATTCCAGGGCATGGGAATTTTAGATTTTAAAATTTTAAAATAGGTATTTAGGTGTAACTTATTTTAACTCCTGATTTTTAAACTCGATTTTTCTTTGACACCCTGTAAGATAAGGAGTTCAGTATTTAGGGGCCCAACGCACATCGCGTCTTGGAGGAGAAGATTTTAATGATTTAACTTTAATTCAATAATGAGTACCCTAATTGGCAGTGCTTTCTATTCTATATCTCATTCCTATTACAAAGGGAAAGTAAGAGTTCATTCTTATTTCCTGATCCCCTTCAAAGTATCCTATAATTTATTACATCGCATGCATCTTGAAAAAGGATTAGAGAGTCTTGCTAAACTAATTATAAATCTATCAAAAACAATCCTTTTAATTCCTATCTACTATATTTCCCTGGAATCCTCTTATTCTTACCACGTGCTTACTGACGTTTGATGAGATTTTCCTAGTATATAACAAAAACATAACAAAAACGTTCTCTCTTTCATACTGCGCTTGCTTTCATACAATTGTTCTGTTCTTACCTAAATAGTGTAACCAAATGCCTAATGAAAATGGTCTCTCCTCTCTCACAGCTTTAAATAAAAGTGAAAATTCAATACGCGCCTCGACTGTATTTGATATTATGTGTTACTTTACAAGAAAAGTCGATAAGGAATAATGTTACATTTAGCCGGCAGGATAAGAGTTCCTCACTGGTGAAACATTGAGATTTAAATTTTGATAACATGAGGAGTGAAACCGTGCCGAGCAATTCTACTGGAGATTCGCTTTCGAGCGACCGAGGAATCATACCAGGAAACCCCGCAGAAGGCCGCCAGCAGAAATCAACAGCGATGCCAGTCTTTACTTGACCAGCGATACCGTTGCAGTACTGATTAAATATCTCCATCAGTTTTCAGGACTTTTTCAATACGTATCTTTTGAGATGTTCCAATATGGCCATTATATATCATTCAAGTGGACTTTTAATTAGGAAGCAGTGCAAGCCCTACCACCATGTATGTGAACTTAGAAGAAAAATATATATTTCATCTGGGATTACGTCAGCTAAGTTAAATTACGAAGAGTGAATTTTCAATGATTTATTAAATTTATAAAAATTAAATTAATTTCAACTAGTAATTTTTAAAATAGTATTCATGTAAGAATTGATTATTGTGATAACCATTGCCTCATGTAGTGAAATTGGTATTCATTTAAATTTTGATACTTAGTTCTTATGAAATATAAAAGAGAAGTTAACATATTTTGGAATTTGATTAAATGTTATAAGTGTTTTTGAATATTACCATGTGTTGTGTATATTATCAAAATTTGGAATTGTTCTAAAAGTGTCTGGTTTCTAAAAGTTTTTAACGCTTATAAAAAGAAGAATAATATTATTATACATAGATGAAATAGTTTTGAATTTAATTCTAGAAATTGATATTTGAGCCACTGCAATATAAAAATAACATTAATTTTTGTATTATTGTGTAGTAAAACAAAGTGTGTTTATATTTAATATCTCCAGAATATTTTTAGTGAAGCATTTTTGAAACTACAAATTGAAATCTTATTATTACTACTGGGTAAAACAAACTAAATAATGTGTGCTATATAAATGAATATGATTTAAATTTTATAATTTTTGCTTTATTAAGAAAAATATTTGAACAATGTTTAATTAGAATCTGTGTGAAGAGGTGAATTATTCTAAAATATTATAAGAAATATCTATGAATTTACATATATTTTAGTTTGAATTGAACGAAAATTATTAGAAATATTTTAGATTTGAATGAAGCATATTGTTGTTAAACATTACTTGAGAAATAGTAATGTCATCAATGTATATTGATTTAAATGAATGGTACATATGAAAGAAATGTTATACT
>BMAW01026933.1:139808-164246 GCA_019974015.1 Nephila pilipes | reverse complement strand
CTTAACGCTTGTTGTACTTAGCATATGTAATGCAAAGTGGCATTATTGTTAAGGTGATAGGTGTTTTAAATAGTTAATTACTATTTTTTATTATCAATGTCCGTGAACAAGGACACTCTTGTTAAAGTGTATGAGGTCTCTGGTCCTGCTGTCTAGAAATTTGCGCGGGGAGATATTTTATATTAATATGCTATGGCTAAAAAAAAAATTTCAGCTATTTCTCCTCCGACAAGGAACATATACGAGGAACATATAATACTTGCAGTAATGAGAGATCTGCCGCGGGTGTGTTTTTACTCTCTGGAGATCCCACTTCTGTAATGTCAAGTTTCGATCTCTTAATTTCAAAGTTTATGTGTCATTTAAAAGTCCTCCGACCGTTCTTAAAGGGTCCATCTGCATTTCCACCACTCTCTTTCTCGGAATGTGAGCGGTACCACAAACAAAACTGGTTGTTTATATGCGGTCGCCACTAATGTGTTCAATAAAACAATATTCAATTCTAGAGAGAACTATTCGAGCGTAAACTGGAAAATGAATTGAAGCGGTAAGTAGTAAAAAATAAATTATTGAGTAAACAGTAGTAAAACTTACTAAAAAATAAATCACTAAGCTTAGTTTAAAAACACTTTAGATTGAACATCAAGGAGGGGATTGTGTTAAATATATTTGAATGTGATATCTGTTATTGACATTCAAAGATTCCGCTATCATGACTTATATGATCTCTCAAATTTTGATTCTACCGGAAAAGGTATTGCTATTCTATAGGATTTTTATTTGAGCGATATAGAGAGTGTTAAATGCAACAGGTAAAAAAATGTGAATAATTTTCGATACTATATTACTGATTTTACCAAGAAGACGAACATGAGTAAATTCATCAGTTTCATTTTCGTTCATAAATACAATTTATATTTATCATTCTATAGTATTTTCATGATCCAAATATTCATAATCTGTCCAGTTATACATATTGTATTTAGTATAATATTAAACTTTAATAGCAACCTTAAATTATGATAATCTAAAAAGTACACACACACACAAACCACACACACATATATATATGCATTAATACATAATTAGAATTCTTTAAAAACACTTTTATTTGCTTTTTTCTAATTTTAAACACTATGAAATATCTTTGATTGATTTGTAAGAAGAGTTTCTTTGCAATTTCGAATTTTAGTTAGGCATTTTCCTTGGTAAATCATAATTGTCCAAAATTTGACCCTTGGTGTGGAATTCAGCTTTGTTGCATTTTAGTTTTGAGTTTTATTCATTGCAGAAAAATTGGATTCACGTAAATAAATTCGTTGAGAGAGGAATTTGCAAATTGATGTGATTTTCATACTATGTATCATTTTACTAATTGATTGATATTTATTTTAACAATAATTTGTCACCATATTCAATTAAGGAATGTTTTTATTTTTATAAACGATGTTTCTGTTCTTTTAATATTCTTCGAAAATAATACCAATCGTGATTTTTAATAATTTTTGTGACACACTTGAAATTTCTCACGGCACATCAATCGAAAAAAAAAAAAAACAACTAAAAGCTAATGCACCGACTTTTGGTGTATGACCTTGATTATGAAGATTTAAAAGCAGAACAAAGTTAAAATTTCCACTTTAAGGTTGGAAAACGTCCAGCAATCACAGTTATTGGTCTAACCAAAAATCGTAAACTTAATATTTCTCTTTTAAAAAAAATAAAACCTCCTATGTTACACTAAGATCATTCTATCTAACTAATGTAGGAAAATACTTTAACAAAACGATATATCTCTGGGCAAGATGCAAGAGAAACGCGAGTGTTTCTCTTACTTCGCGCTTAAGGGGTCAAGCAATGTAGGAAAAACCTTGTTTTTCAACTCAGCTTTATTGAGACTTTATATTTCACAACAAAAAATGACATGGATAAAAAACTGGGTAGAACACTTTCGAATTTGAGAAGACAAGCCTACACCATTAGGTAATGTGGCGCTGAAGATTACTGAACTCGCCCCAAGCTAACGTCCTTTGTAGGTCATATCCTGGAATCTTCGATCATTGCAGCTACTTTTCTTTTCACTTCATCATCCTCTTGCTAGAAAGTGCATTGTGATTTTTTAAAATACATTTCATTGCAAAATCTTGACTCGAATACGTATTTGGAAGATAGAACATGAGAGTTTATTGAAAAGTTTTTTCAAGACTAAATTGAACAGATTATTGCTCCAATAATTCCATTGCTAGCAATGTGCTTGTATTAATATGGTAAAAAGAAAATGAAGCTGAGAAGTTATTCAGATGCGATTACTTAATAGATTTGAATTTTGTATAGATGTTCTGTTCTATCTTCTTTCAAAATATTCAACTATTTGACGCTTATCTATACTCATCTACATTTCTTCAAGAATTTTAAGCTATTTCTCATATCTATATATTATATAATATTTGTAAAAGATGAAAATCGATTTGATTTTAATTAATTTTCTATTATATTCTCCAGAAGTTTTCCATTTGAGATTTATCGATACTTTTCCGTTTTTCGGGATTGTTCGACAAATGTATTTAATAGAGATACTCTTCAACCTTTATATCCTATTAAAATTTATTTGGATTTCTTAAATCACTACTCAAACGATAATTAATGAAAACTTTACACTATCTAAAGAAAAGGGTGGTAAAAAATAGGCAATTCGTCAGAAAAAGAATGTGCAATATAGTTTCTGTCTCCTTGCAACAACTTTTGTATTTTTTACGCAAAATTCATTCTCAAATATAGATAGATTTTTTACTAAATCAGGCACAACAGATTACTAAGGACAAATTATTGAGCTGTTTGTATCTGAAAACTAGGCTGCTTCCTTACCTAATGTATGAAGATTTAATACCGCCAGAAGTAATATATCACGTCGTATTATTACGCTGTTTATTTCATGATATTAAGTATAGATCTAACATTGGTTTGTGTTTTCATGTTCTTTTTTAAAAATTATTTTCTGTACTTTACTTTGCTCATACCTTAATTCTACCTATTTATTTCCTAAAATTTATAGCCTTATTACCTATATATTCTGTTACTGTAAGAAATGATGCATTTTAAAGGAACATTGAGGTGTTTACGAAATATATTCCTCAAAATGGTATTTAGAAAAGTTACTGAAGAACCTATATATCACTATATTTTGACCATTGAAAGATTTAATTTTTTCAAGAAAAAATCCTATTAAAAATCAAATTAGAATCATTTTGCAAGAAAGCTTGTATTGTGATTGTTGTGGCGAGTAATAATCCCACAAGGAAAAGCGGAAAAGCTGGTTCTTTTAAACACATTTATTTACAGTCTCTACCTGCCAATTACACATAAACAAATAATTACACTATTTACAAATCATGCAAGACTTCCAAACAACCCATATTTTAATTTAACCCTCTTTTGCGGTAAGGAGAAATTACATCAAAAAAAGAAATAACCCGCCTTACACGGTCTAGATTCAATTGTACTCCGAAATGTTTATCCATGAACCCGTGCGCTCTCACTTACACAAGACAAGGCGCCTCCTGGCGGTATCCAAATAATAGGTTTGGTAGGGTTTTTTTTTTTTTTGATAGGGGAATAGGTTTGGTAGGGTTTTTTTTTGATAGGGGAATAGGTTTGGTAGATATTTTGTTGTACAGCTCAAAATTTGAAATTTTATCTGGCCAGTATATTTAAAGAATCATTTAAAACACATATTATAAAGCCTTTTAATTTCTGTTCTTGCGATTTAGTGAGTTTCCAAGACTCACTTCCACAAAGAATGTCCACGAATACTTTTGCAAATGCATGTAATTTGAGCTTTACGCTTATATTTGAGGCTCTCCAGAATTTATACAATGTTCTGAATTCTTATTTGAATTTTTATCTATTATAATTCCAGTTTTATCAGTACCCCATTTAGGGACGGGTAGTAGAAATCCCTACCCCCATATGTTGTAAAATACAGTTAATGGAGACCTGGTATAACAGGGGTTCCTCTTTCAAGAGGTTGGGCATTGAGCTAATCACCCATTTTCTATTAAAATTTTTGATCATGCATTAGTTTAGTTTAGTTTTTATTAACGTTGCACTAGAAGCAACACGAGGGCTATTGGCGGCGGACTTCGTAATTTTGAACCACGGTCAAGTGACGAGGACGACACCTGAGCTGGCACCCCCTCTCCGAATTTCCACACCACGCCAACGGAAGAACTTTGGGCCCCGACAGATTTAAGTGCATCAGCCCCAGCTACACGGCGGGTCTTCAGCGGCCAAGGATCGAGCCCGCGACTGAACGAAAACCGCCGGCCACTAATCCGAAGTCATGACCACTAGGCTACCGCTGCCTTTTTGATTATGAAAGTGTCTATATATTGGTACAATATTCCAACCAAGGTTGATAACGGCTTTCAAATATTCCAACGGAATTAAAACACTTAGCCATTTTCTAACAGCTCTTTACTGATTAACTGGAATAATTAAGATTCTTAAACAAATTTTTTAACATATCGATATCTGTTGTTTCCTCGACAGGTTAATGTACTTATATTAAGTGTTTATGCACTTATGCTACTTTTGATGACGCAGTCATTTCAGAATTCATATCCATAAATCAAACTTATTTCACTGAAGTAAACAGTCTGCGACATTGTTAAACCAACATATAAAATGCTTCTGTTAAAAAATAACCAATAAACTATTTATTACATTTTAACTATAATATACTTAATAACAATTTTAAAGTATATCTTAAAGAAGGATGGCAAAAAAAAAAAAAAATTACACCATAAATATAAGAGCTAAAAATAGGTTTTAAAAAATTCAAAAAAGATGACTAACTACTATTTTAAAGTTCTCGTAAATATACAAAATACATCCATTGTCTCTAACGTAATTAAGAAAACAACTTAAAACGTTACGAAGAAATTAATATTCTGCATGCACCCCTCTAGTTAAAGAAGTAAACAAGCATTAACCTTAATTTCGAATTCAAAAACAAGAGATGAAGAAGGAATTACTTTCATTTTTAGGATAAAAATTAATAATATCTACTCATTTATTCAAAATGGAGAAAAAAGTGGGCATTTTTATATGTGCTGCAGTACAGATAAGATCAAAAGTAGAAATATTACGCTCAATGTATTCCCATTTTAGTCTTAAAACGGGACAGATTTGTCCAATTACCGAGAGGAGAAAAATGATGACTTTTTCTTGTTTTCACCACTTTCACCAGCAGTGTAATCCATTAATATCGTGATGTAAATTGGTGCAACTCACAGACAGCTCATTAATTAGAGTACGGGGCAGCATGAATTGATTATCGATATCTTTTCGTGATCAGTAAGTAGATCGAAGTCTCGGTAATCTACCACCCCTTTTTTCATAAATGATCGCTTTATTTATTGATAAAAGATAATGAAACTGGATTGGATTTTTAAATCAGTTCAAAGGGCCATAGCCCAATTTCTCCAGCTCCTATTTTTATTATTTTTTTTAACACATTGGCAACACGTTGGTTAAAGAATTCATCCAATAACCAATGCGAAGTCAATTTAAATAAATAAATGCAAGTACTTGTTTTTTTAGGAACAAAATGTAGGGAATATATTATCTGGAACAACATGGAATTGTCTTTTTTATTAGCCTTAGCATTGCTCACGATATGTGAATAAAATATTTAGGAAATGTTCAAGAATCTTAGGCAAGTGAAATCTGAGAATGTAATAGGCTGAAAATTGACATATGTCATGAAACATTATGACGGATATAGATTTTGAAATTAATATACCAAAAAAGTTGTAAAACAGGAAGGGAACAGCTTTCTTCTTGATTTACTTATAGCAATTTAGTTTACAACACCTGTGCCCCACATCATGACATTTGGTGTTTTGCAAAGTTAATAAACGATTGTTATATTATTTATTTATATCTAATTTTTCACATATATAAAAATCATTTTAAAGGTAGAATATATTTGTATACTTCTTTTCTCAAATTGGCCACGGTAGCCTAGTGGATGTGGCAGAGGGTTCATAGCCGGCGATTTTCGTGGAGTCGTAATTTCGATTCTTGATGCTACTAAAGTCTCGATGTTAGCCGGGATTGATGCACGTTAAATCTGTCGTGGTTTGAAGTTCTTCCGTTGGCGTGGTGTGGAAATTAGGAGACGAGGGATGCCAGCTCAGGTGTCGTTCTCGTCACTTGATCGAGGTTCAAAATTACGAGGTCTATCACTAAGAGCTCTAGTATTGCTTCTAGTGCGACGTTAATAAAACCAACAAAAAACCCTTCTCAAATTTCTTGTAACGAAATTTGATAATATTAGGCTCAATATTTGATCTTGTACCAAAAAACATTGAACAGGAGCAGGGGAGGGGCAGGGCACTTTAACGCTATCTTATTAAAGAGATTATTACCACTTCTGCAATATTAATTTAATAAAGCGAAATTTGTATTTGAAGAAATTTAGTTTCTTATTTATAAACGAGGGGAAAAACTCGTGATTTTCTACTTTACTTACAATCATTATAAATCACTACCTTCCGAATGTATACAAATGGGAATGCTTATTTAATTAAATTATTTCGAACTTTCAGTCATTTCTACGTTGAAAATCGTAATTATAAATTTTGCACTTTCTCTTCAAATACCAAAAAGATTTTGTTATAGAAAATTAAAGCAATCATATTAAATATTTAAAAAAAGGAAAATTATAAGCTCTCCAGAAGTAAAAAGATAATTTTTTTGTGCTTAAATGATATCATTCTAGTAAAATTCAAATATTTTAAATTAAGAGGAAGTGTAGATTTCAAAATAAGTTTTAATATTAGAAATAAATAAAATCATGCATAAGATTGCTTTCAGAATGAAATTTAAAAAACTGAATGCAAAAAATTAGTACATAATTGCAGCAAATGATAATGAACTCTTAAAAATATTTAACGAAAATAAAGTTAATCAAAATGCAAAGCCAAATATGGTTAAAATTATTAAAAAAATTTAATACTTTTTAGAATGTTTTTATGATTGTTATTTATCAAAGTTTAAAACCTGTATTTCAAAAAATTAAATACGCTTTTCAACAGACTTAAAAAGGAACTGTAAGATTAGTAAATTACATTGTAAGATTTTGGGACTGTATCGTTTAAAAGGCCATCATTTTGGATAAAGTGAAAATTTTTGTGGAAATATTAATACAAAAATGAAATTAAAGAAATAATTTACTAGAGGTATCATATTTCTCACAAGCCGTTCTTGTAAGAATTTCTTAGCTCTAAATTTAGTATTGGAATGCTTTTTCATTAACTTTTAATCCGATAAAAACGCATTTGAAAAATAATTGTGAGAATGATTAAAATGGTGTCTTAAAAATAAAATTTATTCAATAAAATGTTCAATCATATCTAAAAAAGGTTTATTTAATCGAAATATAACTTTTACATCTATGTGCTCCACAAAGGCCGTGAAACAGTAAATTATTCTCTGTGACACAGATGTCAAAATAAAAAAAAAAAATTGCAAAACAGATAATGAATTATTAGGTCGTGTTGATGAAAACGAAATCAATTTGAAATGTGATAGAAATAAGTATACTATTCATGTATCATTTTAATTATCTCAGTTTTTAATGTGTGGTAAGAGAGAAAACTTGAATGTCTTGCATCTTCAAAATCTAATACGAACTATTTCGAACGCCTCTATGCACACAAAAGATTGACTGATAAAAATCGTCTTTAGGTAATTAAAAAAAACAAAATTACCTTTTTAACTCACACACAACATACTGGTTCACCGCTTCATGTACCAGCAATCCAATGAAAGTAATTCACGAGATCTTCACGTTTTCAATAACACAATTTTCTGAAATTTCAATAGAGTTTGCATTTAACTTTTATTATATTCTTTGCACACTTGATTAGTTTTCCCCCTTCCGCCCTAGATGATGAAAAGATGTTGTTTACCGTCTCTTTGAAAAGGAAGAAATAATGGCTATTTAGCTTTTTTTAAAACGACCTGTTTATCAAATCTAGATATCGAACACATCAAAATAAATTATTTTAGCTTTGGCATTTGCATAATTTGTAAACAACTTATTGTTACTGGAGTTAGAATTGTTGTTTACGTCTGAGAAAATTCAGCTTTAAATAATTCTTAATATTTATTTCTTTGAATTATTTATTTATTTTATTTTGTTGATAGCATTCATGAAACTAGAAATATTCACGACCATAAAATTCAGATTTTTTTGAAGTTTTGAATGGAATGTTCGAAGAATTCTGCGAAATACGCTAACTCAAAATGATTTCCGTAAAGTTAATTTAATTTTTTTTATATATAACTCATGCCTTTATTTAATTAAAACAAAACTTAAAAAGACTAAACTGTTTTTCAATAGGTTAAAGGATCTCTGGAGAGCTATTTGATGATTTAAATTTTAAATAACAATTCTATTTTTCTTTGTAAATTAATAAACCTTTTCAATTTGAAAACTTTTGGATATGAAATTTCATAATTAAAGAAACGTCTTTACTTGTAACATAGAGTTCGTATCAATTTATTATTGTAATGAAATTTACAATGGTGGTTCAAAAAGTGCCTGTTTAAAAAAAATGTCGTTACTGAAGTAAGCTTGCATTACGATTGTGTGCTGTCAAATTCAAAGGTTAGTTTTGATTTGGTAGCCATTTACTGGCAAATCAAAATTTGACTGTTACCACTTCGAACTGTCATCGTCGATGAGATTGATTCACCATTATTCATCGGAAACTAGGCAATGATCAGAATAATGGGTTATTTCCGATGAATCTGCTCCAAAAAATGCTAAGACGGTCTGCTTAACTAGAAAAGTTTTGAAGATGAGTTTTGGGTGCAAAAGACGTCCTGTTCGTAGATTGTAGAGAAAAAGAGAAAACGATCATTAGACAATATATTAACAGTGAGTTACTACATTCAGACTTCCCCGTACTTAATATCTCCTTTCGCATTCTCAATACGAGAATATTTTGAACCACAATGGTAGTTTGTAACGTCGCTAAATTTCTCTTAATTAACATCTTAGGTTTTCTTCTCACTTATGTTTAAGTTTTCCCCCAACTTCTTTCCAATCATATAAAACGGGGTTATGCAAATAAACAAAAACCTTTTTATTGAAGAAAGTGAATTGATCAATCAAGCCTTGTATAAAAGTGACATAATTGAATTCAGAGAGAAAGTCAGGGTGATAGGAAGAGGTGCTAGTAGGAAGTGCGCTGGATTTTTTTTGCGTGTCTCCATTATTTGTTGAAACTAGGACTAAACGATGTCTTATTGATTGATTGATTGTTTTGAGGAGTTACTGGCATCATATTTCGGTAAGCGTATTCTTTGGTACATTATAGAAGTTGCAAGTACTGGCGGCAAGGGACTTAATACTGTTTGAGAGCAATCCCCTTATTAAAGAATTAATAAACCCTTGTGAAACATAATTCACTAATTTAATAACTTTACCTGGTATGAGCGTAAGTTGAAATTTAGATTTATGATTCGAGTAATATTTAAGATGGAAGACGAGATAGGCAATAAGATTACGTTACCAGTTGTTTAATAAATTTGTGTGTACACAATAAAATTTATTCTAAAACTTTTTATGCAATGTTCGACCGTTTTAGTAATTTTCAAAAATTAATCACCCAATAGGTTTGGCCTGAGTGTAGATGCTATTGCCCATGGACTACCACAAGTCGATACCTCCAAGACCGCCGTCAAGGACATATGTCCTACCTTCCTTCAACCTGTCAAGTGTGAGGTTTCACGCTACAGAACTCTCAGTGGAATGTGTAATAACTTGGACAATCCATCCTGGGGAAGTGCAAGGTCAGCAATGATTAGGTTCATTCCTCCATCATATGGAGATGGTAAGGTTCTTTTTTATTTATTTATTTTTAGTAAGGTAATTTTGATTTCCAAATGAATTGATATGATTTTCAGAACTGTAAATAATAGATAAATGTAAAATCGTAAAATACGAGCAATATTATGCGTTGATCTGTTGCGTTTTACTGCTTTTTATTCTCAATACAATTCATGTAGTTCGAAGAATCCACATTCCTTGTGTTTAGGATAGAAGCAAAATATTCATTGTTCATCTTTTGTAACTGTATTCTTATTTCTGTAGAGTCTGCATTGAACTATGTATAGGGTTATTCAAAATGATTCATCCGATTTCAAAAAGTTATATTTTCAGAAAAAACGACACAAAATATTAAGAAATGCACGAATGCAAAAGAAAAATATGGAAGAGGTTTTTAATAAGTGTTCCATATAGCATCCTTTTGTTACGCGTATAATGTCAATTTGATATGTAAATTCTTACCAAACACGTTGTAAAGTGTCAGTGGTAAATGATTATACAGCGTTTATTATGTTTATTGGAAATTGGCCTGGTTCAAACATTCTGATCAAGAATTTACCATAAATGTTCAATAATATTGATGTTTGATAACTCAGGGATGTTCAATGATATTGACGTCTGGTGATCGAGGAATGTTCAATGAAATTGATGTTGACTGAGGTATGTTCAATAATACTGGTGTTTGGTGTCTGAGGAGACGATTTCATTAATTTTGAAGTCTTATATAAGACCCCAAAGCTACATATAAGAGACTGTTTGCTTGAGATCTTTACCAAGCGTAAAAGCGTAATCAAAATGAATACCTTTATTGTCATACTAGACTGTAAATCTTTTTTTAAATGTCTACATAAAGTTGACGATTCATGATTTCTACAATTGAGACTAAATTGTAGACCCCTGAGACACACAACCCCAAACAAGTATGGTCTCTCCTCCATGTTTCATTGTTGGAAATAAATACCTTGGATGCCTTTTCTGAGTCTCATTTTCTCCACACCATTCGTCTACCATTCGATCCAAAAAACATAAAATTTACTTTCGTGAATGAAAACCCTTTTTCCAGAACACTAGAATTTTGTTTACGTATTTTACTACGAAAGGTAATTGTTACTATCGATTCTTTTCAAACACGAAGAATTTTTTTTCATGCAACACGGCAGAAAAAAACCTTATGCCTCCATTCATTTCGAACTGTATGAACAGATACGAACATGTCTTTGTTTTTTAATTCTTCTGTAAGCTTTGGAGCTTTGATTTTCGGATTTTTCTTCAATTCAGTCGATTCGAACAAGGGGCATTATATAGTATTCTCGAGGACAGGAATCTCTGAAGAACTAACTGCACTGCGAAACGTGGTCTACCAAATAGAAATAAAAATTCTATTACATGTCTTACCGTTCCTACAAATCTTTATAATCAATTTTCTTTCGGAATAAGGATTTTTTAGACTTTCGACCAATATCGAAATGTCTATTAAATTTATGTGCCTCAAAATGAAGGATGTTACTTATAGATAAAAAAAACTCACTTATCCCACTGCAAAACACTTACTAAAATTTGCTCTGATTCCATTGTATGAATAATTTCACATGCCTCAAAAATAACTGAGCCTTAGGCTTCCGTTTAATTGAAAAACAATTCACTGTTTATTCAGTCTTTTACCAAACATCGCTATTTGCAAAACAGAGCTTTTTTTTTATTTCACGCTATAATTTATATTAATTTTATTTTTATTAGCATACTAAAACTTTGGTTTTTATCACACAAATGTTCTTGTGCGAATACTTACTAAACTCACTGTGCTTTTTAATAATCTACCAAGAAAGAAAGTCGAGTGTATTTACACTTTTCCCGTTGAACAGGTATCTCCATACCCAGGAGGGCCTTTGATGGATCTCCTCTTCCTAGTCCTAGGGTGGTGAGTCTAGTGATGCACCATGACGTCAGCGAGCATGACTTCGGCATCTGCAACATGATTGCCGCCTGGGGACAGATGTTGGATCACGATCTGACCAGAGCTGCTCCTTCCTTAGGTAAGTAGGCTGATTCTGAAACAAATAACAAGAATCATAAGTGATGTGGTTAATTATTTGGCGAAATTTTTATCTATATTTTGGATAGAGTTCATTTGCTTATGAAAACTTTCTTCGTTTGTAGAGTACAGCTGTTTTTATAATAAATTGTGAAGTATCCAGGATTCGAAACTGTACGAAACATTCGAAGGACTGAATAATTCTTTTTATTTAAATGAACCCTATTACAAAAACTCTAAAGTTTAAATATATACCAAAAGTCAGTCTTAACTTGAAAGGAAAAATAATCAGTTACACAAAAGAGGAAGGGGTATACGCGGAGTTGCGACTAAATAGATCTGAAAACAATAACGAGATTCTAACCCAGTCTTAATGTAACTTAATTGAAGGGCTCGGTGCAAGAACTAGTAATTCTAGCATTTTAAATTATTGAAGAGAAAGAAATTAAAGTAAAGAAGGCTTCGGGTAATTTCATTGCCTTTGCTCCAGAGGTAATGACTGGTGCAACATTTGTACCCACGTTTGGCCCAATCGAAACAGCTATATTCACCAGTGGGAAAAAAGCAATTAGCATCAGCTACTATAAAATGTTCACAGTATAAATTCAAAAGGTCCTATTTGTCCTTTAGACAACTTCTGAGAAATTCCTTATGAATTAAAACTAAAATATGCAATTCACAGCTACTATTGTTCGTTTGAGTAATCTAATTTCCAGAAATTAATGTGATCGTCTGGAAGCGAAAGAACCGGTAGAAAAGAATAAATTCATTCTAAACAAGGCAATAAAAATAACAATGAGTCTTACAGGCTTCGTGCTTAAGCCCCGAATCCAAATTCGAATATTTTGATTTCGGACTTCATTTATTATCTCTTTAGTTTCGATTTTTCAATTCTAAGTTTAGTTCCCTTAGAGGTTTCAGCAAATAAGATATTAACTGAAGTGAATTCATTTTCTGGTTATTTATATCTTGGATTTCTTCAATGCAGTTGAAAGAAGAGATTTATGCTGCGAGAATAAAAGATGTTAAGATTTTCTCTTGCGGAAACTACTCGTAGCGAGGATTTATGATGGAAATACATGAACAGGTCAAGCCGAATTTACAATACATGCATTATTCGCTCGCGGTTTAATTTAGTTCCTATTTACGTTTATTTTTAATTTCTTTTAAGTTAATTATTAGATTTGTTTACTTCAAGTTAAGGTTTATTTTTGTCGTATCTCTCAAGAGGAGAAAATGTAACTAATTATTTAATTAAGAAAATCCTACGCACTTGTGTGAGGGTTTGGTTTCTCGAACTTATGACTGTTTATGTAATCATAAATTAAGCTTAATTTCATTCAGGTATCGTTTTTGAGACACGAAATTAAATTAGAGACAATTTGTTAAGGAGAAAGAATTAATGTTTTGTATGTTTTTTTACCAAACGAACTTAAATCGGTATCAGGACACTGTTATACCTCGAAAAGAAATGCACAGAAGTTGTTTTTTTGTATCATAACCAGAGAGAAAAGGTCGAGTTTCTCTTGTTTATTATGAGTATTCTGATTCATTTCATTACGTGGATCTGACCTTACAGGCGTTGATTTTATTCTACTAAACAATAAAAAGTAAAACTGTGAAATTCAATACTATTTTTAACCGACTAATAATTCTTCTGTGAACGGATTCGTTGTTGCCTGAAATGTAAATATCTTATATCTATTACTGAATATTGATCGTTGTGGTTATGAAAATTCAATATCCTGAAAATTTGAAATTGGTATAAATAGAACAAATAAAACGTAAGCCTAACTCACATCTATAAAATTAATTCCTTGACCATTTTCATTTTTGAAAAAATAATTCACTCTTATAATTTCAGAGGAAAACACTTAAAAAATGTGCGCGCTTTTTGTTAGCTAATAAAACACTTATATTTAAAACTAAATTGCCAGAAAAAGAATGTTAAAAAAATAACTCGACCATCAAACTGCAACTAGTACGTTATATCTTCCTTCAATAGTAAAAAAAAAAAAAAATGACCGCAATTACCAGCCTGAGGAATTAGTAGTGGACGTGCAAACATTCAAAACATGCGCTTCAAGGCAATTGGCCGTTGAGGGAAAAATCCTAGCCGTAAAAGAGAGTAAAAAAAAAGGAAGAATTAAGATAGTATCAGATACCAAACGATTAAATACCATTTCATTATGTTAGGGAGTGGGAAAATGGTTGCCAGGTAGCGAAATAAAAACGAATAATTGTTCGAAATAATATAAATCAGACTGACCGTTCCTATTTCTCATTTGATGGCGATAAAAAAACAAGGAAAGTTTTAGAAAAATAAGATGGGATGGATTGTTGATTTATTTGTATTGCAACCACGTTTGAAGCTACATGCACCCATTCCAGAAAAACTGTCGTGTTCCACGATTTTGTTTGTTTGTTTTGGAATTTAGCTTTGTTTTAGCTAAACGAGAGTATGTTGAATGTTAAAATAAGGAAGTGAAACATTTATCATTTGAGCTTTCAAGTCGGCAGTCCCGTAATAAAAAATATTAGAATGCATTCGTGTTTCGATTCGACAATTGGAAATGTGATTTGATACGGATTACATTCGAAAATTTGTTTTAATTGTTTTACTTTCAATCTTCTTATGGCATACTTACTCTTATGACTGTTTTTATGTTATGGTATGATATAAGAGATTAAAAAATAATTTTTAGTTGAAAAAAGGCTCCAACATTAATTACCATATTTTAACTTTTGTGACATAAAAGAATATATTGACTGAATATCGTGCAATAGGTTAGTCTTTTCCAAATCGTATTTAAATGGGCAGATTTCAAAATCTTGAAAAATAGTTTGGTTATCGCGTTTTTATTTTTTCTCTTTTTTTAAATTTTTTTTTTTTCGTTTGGCAAGTTGGTTCGCTCAGTTACGACTATGCGGCTCTCTTAGCATCAGATGAAAAGAGACGTCTCCCTCGGGGAAGACCTTTTAAAATCTGGTGTTGTTTTTGAGGGGAATGCCGCGTTTCCCCCCTTTAGGATCAACGTGATGATGCGAAGAGGATCATTCTGAATGATAATTGCAGAGAAAGTCGCTTTTCCAGCCATTGCTGCAGTTGTACTTAGTTTCGTTTTGTACAGTCGGCATATGACGTCATCGGCAGTTTCTTTTTGAGTTGCGGGGCTCTTTGACACGTGCACCGTGGCCGGTATATCACAAGTAGAGATTTATATATGGTAATCTCGATAAGATACACAGAGGAAAGCGTTTTTGCGTTGAAGCATTTGCAACCAGTAGTTCTAAGCTGTGCTGCCGTCTGGAGTTCACGGCAGCTCTGTTCAACAACTTCGAAATCGAAATGACTTTGGCTGGTTTATTGTTATTTGCTGGTTTGCAAAGGAAATTTTTCTTCAAAAAGGAAGGCACGCGTCCTGAAGGAGCTGACAGAAGATTTCCAGCACTGTTTCGAATAATGGAAAATTGCACGGAGGATTGTAGTGATAGAGACGGGGTATATATATTGAAGGTGAAAAAAAAGTAAATATGTATGATATCAAAATAAAATGTTTTACTGTGTCAGTCTCGTTGCCGCACATCGTAACTCAAGATGAGTAATCTTATTGGAGTGAAAGAAGATTCCTTAAAGTTTAAATACGAATGTAATTCTGAAATTTAGGTACTGATTCATTTAATCTTAATATCACACAAAATTCTTGATATTGTTAAATTTTTTAATTAGAGTAAGCATTCAATTAATTATTACTAAGAAGATCTACCAAGCAAAGGACTTTTGAACTAACTATACTAAATAATAAACAAAACTTCATATAATGAATAGTAAAATTGAAGAAATATTAACATACGTATTGTATACTATATTTTTAATCTAATTAACCCAATTAATTATATTTATTTATAAATAATAATCTTTTTCATTATTAACTCATTTTTCAATCAGAAATATTTTCCCACTCTGAATGATAATTATTGAAGAGGGAAAGAAAATGCAATGCTTAAAATAATAGCAACAATAATATGTTTCCTATTCAACTGAACTTGAAGTTTAACAAAAAACATTTGAAGCTGTTTACAAACATTTCATGATATATAACGCATGAATCAGTGCCTGAACTCTGAAGTACTATTTAATTTATTTAAAGTTACTTAATATTTTTTTTTTTTTTTTTTTTCTATCATTAAAAATGGTACCGTGTTTTTTTTTTAAAAAAGAAATTTTGAATGATAGTTATATAAATCTAAATTATTAACATTAAATGAGCTTAACATGTCTTTCCATTCTACAGATGTTCGTAAAAGAAGTATAGAATGTTGCAACACCCCCTCAGAAAGGAGACATTATAACTGTTATCCCGTCGACATTCCTCAAGATGACCCCTTCTACAAATTCTTCGACAGAAGATGCATGAATTTCGCGAGGTCTCTAGCCGGTCTTCAACCAGGATGTCGACTCGGTAAGTTATACTGTTGAAATTTTATATATCATTTGAAACATTTTGAAAAAATATTATGGTAGATTTTACTCATTTTAGAAAGTTTTTCAAAGGTGCATATATACTTGCGAACTGTGCGTAAACACATTAAAAAAAAGGGGGAATTTTTATTTAAATCATTACATAAATATGAGTCCATAATATTTAATTTTTTTAAAAAAATTCCTGATTCGAAATTTCTCTTCATGTTTTGCACGAAAAAAACTTTACAAAGAAAAACACTGTTAAACAAAGGAGGAAACCGGAAGAAAAACGGTTGCAACAGAATTTTTAGAAAACTTTTTTTTTTTTTCAATTCCTTCTTTAACAAAGAGTTTTTTTTTATTATGTTTACAAAGTATAAGTTAGTATATCGTGCGGTTAAATAGGATAGCATTTCAGTTTGAAATTATCACGATAACAATAGCTTATTTAATTCAGATATGTGATAAGTGGCCATTAAGGCTCCCGTCTATCGACGATTTTGATTTTGTGAACGTAATGTTGATTCTGTGGAATTTCTACTACCTTCTCTAATCTATGCTATTTTATCTATTTGAAAGCAAAAAGGTGCACTCGAAAGAGCAAAGATAATGAAGATTTCTGCGAAATTAAATTTTTGCTCCGATTTTTAAGAACCCCTTTTACCCATTTCTTAATTATTCGTTTGTGGGTTTTAAGAAATATTTTTTAATATTTTAAAAAATCGGGAAGGAAATGTAATTAAACAGAAATCTTCGTCATTTTTTTTCCTGTATTGAATGCCCTTTTTTGCATTCAATTTGCTAAAATAGTAAAGATTCGAGTATGGTAGTAGTAATCCCAAATGAGTCTTAACTCATTAATTGAAAGAAAAACACGATTTTTCTTCCCTGATATTTAAATAACAATAAAATGCAAACAAATGCAAGAAATAACATTTTTTAAATAATAAACTGAGAGCTAATTAACTATTTTATGAAGTTAGTATTAAAATTAATTATGTACATAATTTGTTAAATTAACAATACTTCATTTAATAAACTTCATTTTATATATATTACTTAAAAACATATAATTATTACTTCTGTATCAGTAAGAAATAATATTCTCTCTCTCTCTCTCTCGGTTATAAATAAGCATTAAAAATCGCCCGAAGGAAAAATTTTAGTAAATGAAATAAGAATTTATTCTATGGCAAATTTACAAAAAATATTTTTGAAATAAAAAATCAACGTTTTTAAAAACAACGTTTTTATATGGTGGCCTTTTCGTACACGGCAATCAATTATAATTTGCCAACTCATTGCTTTTTTATATCATTTTCGTACTCTGCAAGAAATTATAAATTTTCCTTATCATTTTCGTCAATATCATCAACCTATACTGTTATAAAATAATTGGCCACGCAGCCCGTGTCATATTTGGTAAGTTTAAAGATATGTTAAATTCTGAATTTTCATTAAACCTCAAATATATTTTTCATTTGAAACCAATGTGCCAAAAAAATTATTGAAATATTAGTTAGAAGTTGTCGGAAATGTCTAAATATTGTATTGTTAGCCGAGTAAAAATAATTCCCAAAGTATCGGAGCACTAGCTTGATGGGAAGTTGGTTAAATTAACGATAAGAAATTTGATGACACACTAATACACACACAGACAGACACACACCAAGTGAAATACATAAAAACGTTGTGAAATCAAAAGAGCAAGATCATTGATTAGGGTCATGTAAAGGGAGTAAGTCTAAAATCAAGCACTAAATATCCGCTATTTAGCAGGGCTGATACATGTTAAATCTGGTGCAGGTCTCAAGTCCTCCTATTGGAGTGGTGTGTAGTTTGGAGAGGAGAGTGCTAGTTGTGTTGTTGTCTTCGTCAATTAACCTAAGTTCAAAATTACGAGATCTGTTGTCAATAATTCGCATGTTGCTCATCAGTGAGATGTTAATAACAAAAAAATCACATACTGAAGCTAAAAGAAAAGTAAAGCTAGTTCAAAGAAAAATAAAACTGAAAAAAAGTATTCGAAAAATTCAAGAGAAAGCTTTTTAGAGTGAAAAAAAAATCATGTTTATATTTTTTTATTTTCTGTAAGCAATGGAGTTAATTATTTTTCTTTTTGTTACTTTACATACATTTTAAATGAACGATCATTTTGGCCATACATTGTTGCACATTAATTTCTTAAATATATTGCTGATATTATTGTCAATACTTTTAATTATTATATCATACTTACACAGGTCCAAGGTGGCAGATTAATGCTATTTCATCTTATATTGATGGTAACTTTATCTACGGTAGTAATGAAGAAGTAGCTTCCCGATTGAGAGAATTTAAAGGAGGTTAGTTCTTTTTTATTCTATTATGATGAAAATTTAGATTTATGAGCATATTACTTATAAAATTTTGCAATACCCTCATACCAATATATTTATTCCTTAAAAAGTAATGCCATTTTGTTTGTGTTAAATGCATATATTCAAAAATTTGTTTGATTTTATCAATTTAAATTAACATTTAAAAGCATTTTGCTTCAAATTTAGTATTTTATCATAAGAGCTCTACGATATAAAATAATTAAAAAAAAATTTTTAAAAAAAATTTGTTATAAATTAACATCTGTGATTAAAGTTTGAATAAGAAATATTTATTTCTATAACTAAAACAGAAAATGTTAAAATGTGATTCTGTTTTTTTCTAAAAATAGAAAGTTTATTAGAAAATAGAAGCTTACAGTCGCTGAAACTGTTGTAAATAGTGGTTTCATACACTTTATTCACACACATTATTAGTATTTATTCCTATTTTCAAACATTTAATAAGAGCATAAAGAAGATATAAAGTTTATGTTTATTGAATTAGTTCTAATTTTGTATGAGATTTATGGAAAATTCAAATAGTTCACAAAAATACAACACACTTTTAAGAAGTATGGATTTTTTCCTATTAAGTTGTGCTCTAAGCCCAAACTTTGCTCTCGAACATACTTTTAATTACATCTAGCTATAAAGAAAATTATTATTTGTTCGTAAATAAATGTAAATGCGAGAAAATATTTTTTTAAGTGTTGCTGATTGTGTAATATAATTTTTTTAATTATTTTGAGCGTGCTAGTAAAGAAAAATAAGAGCAAGTTGAAAAACGTATCATGTTTTTTTAAAGGCTTTAATTACATAAGAAGAGAATAAGGAAGGTGAAAAAAATATTTTTTAAGTAATTCAGCTTAAGAAAATTTGAATTAGCAACTACTCACAAGAATCTTTTTTTGTATTATAGAACAATATTTTATAATTGTATGCATAAGTCAAAGGAATTGCATTCATTAACAATCAAGAATCTTGAAAAGAATTTGGCTTTTTTCAAACCATTTAAAAGAAATTGATCTTTGCAAGATTATATAGAACTTGCGTATTTTAAGTTATTGTGCAATTAAGAAGGTACAGAATGCATAATTTAATAGAATCTTTTTTAAATATATCATTTGATCTTATGGAAATCAATATAAACTGAAAGACGAAAGTTAATTTTGTTTATATTTCTCGAATGGAATTACTCTTAAAATTCGCCATAGCAAAATTTTATAAATATTTAACCTACATTTCTAAAATAAGTTAGCATTGAACTGTTTGTTTTATTTCTTAAAGTAAATTATTTCATTTATAATAACATTTTAATTTTTCTTATGAATTTTATAGTACAGATAGTTTCTGTATGATGTTAAATATTTCCTCGATTGATTTTATAGCAAGTTTGTTTTGATATGAGAAAAGTTTAAATAAATAAATTTTTCGTAAGCCAAAAATAATTAAAACGTACAAATTTTTTTTTCTAAATCAGAAACATAAAAAACATTTTTCCTCGCTAATTTTTTTTCGATTATTTAAAATTTAAATTTAGTTTTAATAAATTGAATTTTCACTTCGTCACTTTAATTATTATTGTTACATTCCTAATTATTTCATATAATGATATTATTATTTTATTTCTCGGAATTACGATCAAAATTCTTTGTTTTTCGTGTAAGAGAAATTTCTTTACTAATACTTTAAATTTCAGGTCGCCTAAAGACTTCTCCATTGTACCGTAATTTGGGACTGAAGGACTTGCTTCCAATGAAAACTGTTGATCCAGATTTAGGATGTATTGCAAGACCAAGGAATATGTACTGTTTTGATGCTGGTAAATATTAAGCCCCATTAAAAGGATCATAATACTGTCGGACTCCGTCAGCAGTGAACCCAGAAATAAAATTTTTAAAATTTTTTTGGGGTGGGCGGGGAGGTGCATATCGTCATTGCAATGAAAGAAGCAATTTTGCAATTTAGAATTGTCACTTGATTAAAAGTAATTAAAACACTATGTCAGTCTTCCTTCTCCCTTTAAAAACTGTTCAAGTATTGATATAATTTTATTAAGTAACAAAAACAAAATTACAAAAAAACGAAGATCGTTGAAGAAAAATAATTAAGATATAATAATAAAATTTGCATTCTTTTGGGGGGGTGCATTTCCCCTCTTTTCGTCTACAAACACTGGCCCAGAGGCATTCCTTCAGAGACAGAAAAGACTTTTCTGTTCTTTTTTTAGAAATTTGCATAGTTGAAATCCTTTTTTCTCTTTGTAATGAAAAAAAATTCAAGGACAAAAAAATTCTTTTGTTTAGAATTTGAAACGTCTATAATAGCATAATAAAAGATTTATAGTGAAATATTTTTAAACTTCGAGAAAAAAAATCTTGGGTGGTGCATATGTCTCTGCATATCACCCTGGGTACGCAACTGGACTCAGTTAACTCGCGATATGTCGTGGTTCAGGGCTATTAAACCGTGGGTTAAATGAACAGTGAGTTACGGTATTGATACAAATCGAGCGATAATAAAAGTGCCAACATCAATATGAATTAACACTCGTTCGACATTTTTTCCAATTATTATGGAAATACCTTTTCAAATTTGACCAATAACAAGAAATATATATATAAAAAAATTTAAGTCAATTCCTACTTCAGTCAACAAAGAAAGTTTTTATTTTATTTACTTTTTATTAAATAATTTCAATTAATATATATATGTATATACATATGACAAAATCACAATATTAAGTGGGAAAGGAAACTTTTTTCCAGTGATCTACACGCTTCGCCTCTGACGGTATTTATTCCTAAATTTATATCCTGCTAAATATCTTATATAAGAGAAATTTTTTTTCTCCCTCATAAAACTAAAATTAATTATTTGAAAATCAAATACAAAATTTTATGCTTCGATCCGAAGCCATGAAGATGCTACGCTGAAGCTCTACCAACTTTGCCATTGCAAGACAAATGACATAGTTGAAGCATTGGCTTGTTTCTTAATTCATTCGGTAAATTAAATGGTTAGAATGCAGTTTAGTCCAACCACTCTTAGCGACAGGAATTAATTTGCGGTATTTTGCCAAATGTGGCTACCCTTCGCGGACCTAACGTTCAGCCAAAAAAATCGCCAAATTTGACAATTTTTGAAATCGTGCCAAGCGGTTAGACTTAATTGCATTTTCGCCAATTAAATTTAATTAAACGAACAAATATTTAAAAAATTGTATTAACATCAAGTGTCATCCACTACAAGCTTAAAAAAATATATTTGAACTTGAATGGATGAATAAAAAGTATTTTATTAACGACTGAAAATTTGAACAAGATATATATATATATATATATATATAGATATATATATATATATATATATATATATATATATATATATATATATATATAGGGAGAGTGTGAGCTAATATTAGGAATTTAAAAATAATTGAGCGTACAGTTATATTCACTGATCACGAGTTCTCGAAAAAAAAATCCTTACAAAAGATATCCTACCTGGAGCATTTCACTTACCAAGAAATGGTGGTTCATATTCAATCTAAACATTCAAATCAGAAGAAGATAAATGAAATGGTTGAGTACCAAAATTCTAGTACCAAAATTTCGAAGCATGAATCTAAAAACAAACTTTTTTCATCCCGACTTTGAGAGAGAGTTGGACTTTTTTCATCTCCCTTTTGAGACGAGAGTCCCCATCGATTACAGTAGATTCGACTTCTATTATTCTGATAAGGATATTTTTCCAACTACTTTAAATATAAATAATTAATTAGAATGTTTCACTCCAAACTACACCTCTCTATTAACGTGTTGTTATTCTCTATTCCTCTTATCTTTTCTTTCAGTTCAGTTTTGCTTATATATAGTTTCCTCTAATTTAATTCACGAAACTTTTCATCTTTATCTAATTTACCCAATCATGTTTCTTTTGATAAGCAAGGGATTGTTATTATATGCAATTCAAATTACAAAAAGTAATCGGGGTTAAAAAAAAAAAAAGGAGACTGCGAATAGTCCAACTTCTCAGTAAGCCACCAACACAATTTTTTACCAGTTAGGGGGCTGAAGCCTGAAGTCAGTGATTCAGAGTCATTTTTACGAACTCAGTCTTATCCTTGATGGAAGAACTATAATAATTAACAACAATAGCTTATTTTAAAATTGTATCTCCAGTGTATAAGGTCAGTTCGGTGTATAAGCTTTGTGTCAGAAAAAAGGAGTCCAATATATTTGCGTTTCTTCCATTTCAGGTGACAATCGTGTGAATGAACAACTTCAATTGGCTGTCATGCACGTTATAATGATGAGAGAACACAACCGTCTCGCTGAAGGACTGGCCCATGTGAATCCTCATTGGGATGATGAAACTCTCTACCAGGAAGCAAGACATATTTTGTCCGCTGAAATACAACACGTTACCTACAATGAATTCTTGCCAATTGTACTCGGACACCAAATAATGAAGAAATATGATCTCAATCCACTTCCCAAGGTTTGATATTCTCTAATTCATTTTTATCCAACCGAATTTATAAGAAGTATCGTTAATCATTACTTTGCTCTGTTTTCGAAGTACAGAAATTCAATAAATAGCATTCGATATTTGATTTTTATTCCCAAAATTTGATTTTTTTAAGTAAAAAAAATTAGGCTTCGGCAGCAAGAGATAAAGTTCATTTTCAAAAGGAACCGCAGTATTCTAAATATCGAACTATTATATTGAGACTACTAATTATCGAAGCTTATCTCTTATATTCTATATACAATAAAAATTTATGCGTGTGTTTCTATATACAATAAAATTTATGTATTTTATTGTATATAGAAATGTTATGTTCAAAATTATGTTATGTTTCTCGTTTCTATATACAATAAAATGCAAGCCAATGTAAAGCTTATTAACAACAGGGAAAAGTAGAATGTTTTTCATCTTGTTCTATCACATGAATAATAATTGTAGAAAAAGCCTAAAATGAGACCACTACTTTTTGAAAAGCTGTATATTATATTATTCACTTCGGAAGAAATGTGTCTGTAGAGCTTACATAATATATAATTTAGAATCCTTCGCTAAATTATTGAATTTGAGCTACAACAATTTCAAAAACATTTACAGAATGATGTTCAAGCAATTATTTTTAATTCTCTTATAAGTAAGTCTGCAGATTATATTTTTTAAAAAAATAATACAGCACTTAGGCTCCTAAATTTTCGAACTTATATTATTAAAGGCAACTGAAAGGGAAATAAATATTTTAGAGATAATACACGGAGAAAATTTAGGAGTAAACACGCTGATTAAATGCTTTTTACCACAAATTATTTACCTTGTTTGAAAAAAATTATAAATTTAGCAATTTTGTATTTTTTAAAAAAATCGAGATTTAACCCTTTCTAAGGCCATGATAAATCTACTGACTACCAACTTCATCATATTTTAAGCAATAAAGGTTGGCGTGGGATGAAGAAGATATTGCTTTGGGATCATTTATAGAAATATTATATATTAACCCTTTTCTTTTTATACAGTGCAACATAAAAAGAAATGAAAAAGCATAAAATGACCTTTCAGTAGTCCTCAAATGACGATGGTCAACACTTCCCACAAAGAAAGGTCGAAAAAAATCAAATTAATTTCCACTGATAAGCTAAAAGGAATTTCTCTT
>BMAW01026933.1:99537-126556 GCA_019974015.1 Nephila pilipes | reverse complement strand
TGGCAAATCAATACACCGTTGTTTCGTAAAGAGGAAAGTGCAAGCCAACTTTATGCCTATTGTATTTTACTACATACGTGCAATGACATATGCTACATTTTCGATCATTGCTATGAATTTCGGTTACTACAATAAGTCACTTCATGACCTTTTTCTTCACAGGTGTAAGTAGCGATTTATACATTTTGATTTTACATTTTAAAATATTTTACAAAAGAAATATATATTTATTAACAGAAATAAAGGAAATCACTGAAATAAAAATTTTCCGAACAATAAGAATTTGAATTGTGGAGGATTGAACCCATTTTGTAAATAATATTAGCGCAACTGAATTCGAAAGATTTATTAAAACTGTTACTGCCCCTTTATAAAATAAATAACATGCAGATTGTCTCTTTCATTTTAGTTAATTAAATTTATTAAACTCTTGCAAGAGTTTTGTAACTTCTTACATTTTCTCGTATTACGTTTTGATGAAAAAAAAATAAAAAAAAAATTTCTTTTCCATATTAATTTTAAATTAATAATAAATTAGTTAAGAGTGTTGTATACCCTACTTATACTTTTTCGTAACGATATATGAGTTCAGTCTTTGGTGGATAGATTTTGACTACGAATCAATAAAGGATATAAATTAAAGAAGTGTTCCAATCGTGAAGTTACTGGATTTTCAAATATTGTAAAATACTGATATCAATTGCTTAAAACGCTTTCTGCAGATCTTTCATAAAGTTGTTAAATATTATACGAAAAGATACAGTTTAATGGTAAAATCAAATACTTAAGAGTTTTGCTTCATCATTAGTAGATTTCTTTTCCTTAACATATTATATACCAGGAGGCCAATTATACTGCCTCTTGTAATCCATATTTCAGAAACGATATTTGTTATTTCATTTGTTTAGTACAGTTTCCTAAAATGACATCACTTTCTTGTGAATTTTCCTCAATATTAAGGTGACCAGATTTTAACATTCGGTGGGACCTACTGACAGGAGAGGAGTTCTAATTTGGTACCCGAAAATGCTTACCTTGGTATCTAAATAAATTATAAACATAAATACACAGTGACTAGTTTATTTGTTGACATCACTTGTCAACTAGCACTAGCACAGAGATGAAAGCCAATACAAAACCCAATATGCGTAGCTATGTTTCGTGGACGAGCAACAAACTTTCTCCTCTCTTAAAAAAATCTCCGTTTCAATTTTTGGTGGTACAAGATTCCTTTGCAACAATGTTCCAAATGAGCGTTAGATTGCTAGCGAACATGTCGCCATATGGATGTGCCAAAATCTGAAATGCCAAAGTAATTTCTCATCATCGCCACAAACTGTTTTCGTCGCTGCTTATGCCGAAAATGCCACTCGTTCATTACGTCCAAACAATGGTGGTCGCATTCTATGCTAACCGATCAAGGCAAAATTTGATAAGCAAAGCAACAATCATTTTATTATTAAAAGCGTAAATATTATGTGCCTTATTGAAAAAAATAATATAAAGTCATATCCTTGGTAAATAGCTACATGGAAGCCGAAACCGTATGTATTTCACGGTCTCAAAGTTTCAAAGTTCCCTTGCTTATCGTGCATTCTTTTCAAAATCGGACTTTCTTTAAATCGCCATGGATGAGGGATAAATTGTTAAAAAAAATCGACAAAAGTCAGTCTGGTCACTTCCTTATTCCAAGATATAATTTTTTCGGCAATAAACATAGAACCTAATTATACATATTCTAGTAAACGGCTATAGAAATTGTTACTGTACGGCATACAACGAGATTTTCTTTCCTGTCCCTTCCCCCCTCAAATGATAATAATCGCTCGATTTTATTAACTTTTCCTAAATAGGTCTTATTCGATTACGTTGATCATGGATGAGCTTCAGGATAGGCTAATAAAAATAAACTATAGAAGGGGATTCTATGAATTTTCCTCACCAAAATTATTCTTTGTCTCCAAATCATTTAAATTAAGTAGTAGTCTGTTTTAACTTATCCGCATTTGAATGAGATTGAGCGAATTGCCTTCAAAAATTTTCCGCTGATAATTCCTTAGATGGACAACATTCTTAAAGCATCAACAAGAAAATCTAAATTTTAAAGATCATCTTTACAAAGTTGTTTGATAGGAACAGAACAATTTTTTTTTATGTTTTTAAATAACATTATTAAGTTTCTTCACTAATAAGAAATGAAATAAAATCATTACTTTTGGACATTGATCTGTTTAAGTTTACTAATAACTTTGTAACGAGTTGCGCTGTGGCCACCTCTATTATATACTAATGAAACGATGATTAATTTCTTAGACTTCCATATGAATACTAAATTTAATTGAAATGAGATTAATAATAACTGAAGGAAAACTTTTTTACTGAAAACAATATATTTCACTATTTTTTTTTAAAAAAAATCGAATTTTATCGCAGCCTGAAACAACTAATTTGATCCATTGAAGAACCTTTAGTGATGACCTTGACCTATTCTTAAATTTATTCTCATAAAATTATAAAATCATTTTTGAAGAAATATTGTATAATTGACACATTTAAAAGTCAGCTATTTTGTAACTGTTCGAGAACATTACGTTACAGCTTATCATTTGTAAATAAACGTCATGGAAAGTTTCTATTTCTAAGAATACCGATGCTTCGTATTTTAACTCTTTGAAAAGGATTTTAAAAATCACATTACATTTGTTCAACCAAACTCAATTACCATTAAACTAAGATTTAAAAAAAAAAGCATTTCGAAACATAAAACCTGTAAAAAGCATTGTTGGAATATCATTGTATCCTGATGAAGTACTTTATTCTGAAGACAGATGGTTTTTCTGTATTTTCTATTTGAAAAAACAAACACAAGGAAAAGAGCTATATACTAAAAAAGTTATTATTTGCTTCAAATTGCTATTTTTCAATACTTTTTTTGAAAGTAGGTGGTGAAAACTACTACAAAAATTATTCAATTCTTCGAAATTATTAATACGTAAAACGCATACTTAAAATCTACGAGAATCTTGCTCTTTCAAAATATTATTTAGAATGTGTGTTCAATCAGTATCACAGATGGCGCTGCTAGAGCTTCTCCAAAATATATATTATGTAACGAGATTGATTAGTAAACGGGAAGGTAAAAAACATTTATTGGCTAGTCACACAGATACATTCCTCTCCTGACACATTATTTCCAACCAATAGCAAACCTTTAATGTTTTCTCTTAAAATTTCTCAAGTATTATTCAAAATTCAAAGATTTTTAACTTTAAAATCTTTTTAAAAGGATATGTCTTTTAAAATTTTAACTTAATTTTGTAATTTCCTGGGCAAGTAACAGGCTATTTTACACTATTTCAACTGGAGATTAAAGGCATAAAAATCTAAAAGCTTCAACATCCATCCAATCTACAAGTAAAAAAGACGTATAAGAAATAACGTCTTAGTTGTGCTCTAAGCTTATATACTACATCAAGATTGAAAATAGAAATAGTATTAAATTCTTTGCTGTCCCAATTCATCTCAATCATTCTGAACTGTGAAATCGAGAAATTATTCGGTTATTAGAACTTTACTTCCGTAAAAGAACACAAAACAAGGCTATTTTAATTTATTTGCAACAAATGTTACAATGTTATTAATAATCAACGAATAATAAAAGCTTGCGTTTATCTAATATTACGCGTACATATCAGAGATTAAATCAAGGCAGTTTTCTGATGAATTACCTAGATTGCAAATTTGTAATAGCTGATATCTTATTAGAGTAGGACTTTTAGATCAAATTTATGCTACTTCAGTTAAAGTTATAAAGTAATAGAATTAAAAAAAATTACGTATTAAAAGTAAAACGAAATTAGGGTGTAAAATTTAGTTCATTACAATGTAGAATCCGATTGATAATGAGAAAGCACACGACTGATCATTTTACAAAAACGTTATTTACAACATAATTACACTAGAGAAACTAAATAAAGACCCATTTATATTTGGGCATCAGACAATATAACCAAGCAAACACACACACACATATATATAAATATATATATATATATATATATATATATATATATATATATATATATATATATATATATATAAAATACACAAAAATAAATGCATTATTCATTTATGGATGTTTTAATAAATATTTTACTTGCATTTTCATTCTAAATAAGTGTTTTAAGTCGCAGTCTTGTCTTATTATTAAAGAACAAAATTTTGATAAAACTAGATCAAAGAATTTCTCATTTTTTATATGAATTCGTATGGTGATACTTACATATCCGTGTATCAAACAGCATCCTTAAAATTTAAAAATACTCAAGAAATAAAAAAAAATTAAAACCGCATTCCAAAATGTATTTTAAATCATATTTGTTAAGAACTGCAAAATAAAAGCATACAAAAATATTTTTTGAATCGAATTAAAAAGGATATTTCTCACACACTTGTATATATTTAAACATCTTTCTCTCTATTTGTCAATCAAGTATAAACGTGGCGATTTGTAGAACATACGTTAAAGACAATCATTTTTTGTTTCTTCTAAAGGAATCCAAGGCTGGACTGTTCAACGGACGACATTCCCCGACTGGACCTGAGCAAATGGCGGGACACCAACTACAAGAAATAGATCAAGAAAAAGTGCCCATTGTACATTACTTGCACATATAATTTAAGACTACTCCCGAGCGTCGGACGTGGAATAGACAAGGTGTGCCAGTCGTTCCATGTGCTATTCGGAGTCGCCATATTACATACAAATTCTGTTGTCCATTCAGAAGCAGAGACAGTTTACCTCCACCAATCAGCAATCAGTTTCTCATCAGAGGTCTAGCCATTGTCAATGTATACCTGTATAAATGAATTAGTTATTTTAAGAGGAATATTGATCTCCATTTAAAAATTTAGATTCATAAATTGGCATGTTTATAACGTTGCGTGTTTTTTAAATATATAAGTGATATTAAGAACTGAAGGTTTTGTAGAAGTATATGTTGATGTCACATTTTAAAAAGTTTTATTCTATTCCAGATGTGTAAATTATAAAAAGTAAGGTAGAAACATATACGTTCCTTAAATATTAGAAAAAAAATGAAGAATTTTATAAAAAATTTATTTTATTCATAACAATAATACAATGAAAAAAATTACATTCTCCTTATGTAAATACACATCGTTTTGGTTTATATAATAAATTGTCCAAGAAATTTATTTTATTATGTATCATAAAAATTTGAGAAAAACTACTTCCAGAAAATACAGGGAAGTATAAAGCATTAATATAAGAAAAAAAATAAGTATATGAAATATTTTGATTTGATAATATTTACTCATATGTATTTTTTAAACACAGAATGTAATACAGAATATTTATGTATTCCATGTCTAATCTGAATTTTAAATTCCTTTCTTCTGTGAATCCATGCAATAAAAATCATTCACATCGGAACAAAATCGACTATCTGGAGGACATAAGCTGTTTTACAATATTGCTCCATTTTTAAAAAATCGCTTCTTGCCAAACTGGCAAAAAACAGCCTTTATTGGCTCTTTATTATATTTATTGATTTATCGTTACGGTAGAAACGATTTTTCGCAAAGAAGCGATCTTTTGAAATTTGAGCTTGCATTTTTTTTTAAATAAAAAAACATTCACTAATAAAAGTGACCAAAAAATATGATGAAATCCCAACAACTTAAAAATGAAAAGGTTTGATTAGGAATTTCTTGTTATTGGAAATAAATTTACTAACTGCCCACGTCTGTAAAATTTGTATGATTTAATTTTTAGCCGAAATAAATTGATGTTCCATCTAATATCAATTCTATAATCTTGTCATTTACAAAAAAATATTCATAAAGTGCTCGATTATTAAAAATAATTTTCAGAAAAAAATCTGACAAATGAATAAGGCAAAATTTTTATTATGTTTTATTCTTTAGAAATAAATTTGAAGTGTTAATTTTAAAATATTTAATCATACTTTTTTTTTATGGCGAGCACTATATAAGAAAGGAAATCACATTTTTCAAGAGATATGTTACACTTTTTGATTTTTCTTACTATAAATTAAGAACGGTTTTTGATATTTATTTACAGCTTTTTTCCAACATTCTAAACAATTTAGCAATCATTTAAAATATTAAATTTGACTCATTTCTTTTATCTTTCTTAGAATCAGTTCAACCAAAAATCTTGAGGAAAATATATGAAACTTCACCTTTCAATTTTAAATTGAACATTTAATAAAATAATTGGTTATGACAGATATAAAATTTCACATAAGTAAAATAATCGAATTAGCTATAAAAAGAATAAGACTAAGTATGTAAAATGAATTTCAGGTTCTTGTGAATTCATCGTATTTGTTGTTTCTGTTGTTATACTTGCTTTCGTGTTTACAATGAAAGTCACAGTTTATTACTTTTTTTTATTTGCTGCAATTTGAATGGACAGTATTACTTCGAATCTCACTCGATCGACTTGTACATATTTGAGTTCAATCGACGCTCTCGTATTTGTACTAAGATATTTGTAAATAGAAATTGTGTTTCAGTTTATATTTAAGCAAATTGTTTCGCTTCTCTTCGACAAAAGCGTCATCGTTCAATGATTTGGTGTGTCATCGAATTAACTTTGTTGTTATAACTTTTTTTTTACAGCGACGAATATGAGTTATTTAATTTTGAATGCCATACATTCTGTTGTGAATGAATTATTGCGTCTGGTTTTCATTCATTCTATTTTTAAAATATCAATCCTGTTTTATTGTGCGCCAGATTGAGAAATGAAAAAAGAACTGTAAATTTTTAATGCAGACGATTTCAGAGTTCAAAATATTTTTAAGTAGTATTTGATAGAAAATAAGATATATCTTAGGAAAAGTCTAGATATTTTATAAGTGAACGTATTTTCAGGTGATATTATAGATAATGCGCCATTTATTAATAAGAACCGAATTCTGATTGATTCTATTTTGATGTTTTCAATGTTGCATTATTTCTGTGAACATTATTAATTATTATAATTTTGAGAGATCTTAAATTTTTTTTACATAACAAAATATGTATAAATTGAGATATTATTCAGTTTTTACTTTCAGAATTACTGTCCATTCTAAGAGGTCAATTGTATAGGGAATGCAAATGTTATATGTTTTATATGTTCTAATAAAGTTGTGTTATTTTCAATTTGTGTTTATTTTGTCTCTTTCCTTTTGTTTTCTTTAATTCGAGTAATACTTTTGAATACTAAAATTTTCTGAGATCGATTGTCTTACTTTTATTATTCTGTAACGGCATCATGTTACACGTCTTGTCTTACTTTAAAGTTAATCACGGTGTCTAAATTTCAACCCAAGTTCATGCTCAGAGCAATTTATTAAAATTATTCAGTTATATCTGAAATATTATTATCTCCTCAAATAAGGGAGATGCTCTCTACAGTTATTATCCTTTATGTAAAAGCTAACAACTTCAATAATCTATCAAAGAATGCCCTTATCGGAATAAAATGCGAGTACCTCCTACAATTGTTCCTACAATGTTGAGTCCTTACCTGACCAAATACACTCCAGAATATTTTTGCATGCGTCACTCTAACAGTCTTTTTGTTATCGTAACCTTAATAATATCAAATAAGTTATTTGTCGCTTTCATACGACTTGATAATATCTTTTCACTCCACCTCCGAAGTTTACTTAATTTGCTTCAGGTTTCATTCGATTGGGAAGAAGATGGGAACTTAAATATAAAATCGGAAAGATACCCCAGATGTTAGTTGAAGGCTAATAAATCGCAAATAGTCCATGTTACAATTTTATGTCCATATTCTGAATGTTACAGTCTTAAGACCAAATTTTGAATAATAAAGCTCAGTATATTTCTTTCAATTAAACAATTGTGACGTAGGTAAGAAAATATTTATTAAGATATTGAAAAACTTTTTTTTTAAACTTGGAAAAGATATCTGTCATTATTTGTATTCTGTGTTTGGCAACAGTCTACATCAAACTCCGATGCCTAATGAAAGTTTTTAGACAGAAGCAAGGACTGAAACTAAATGTATTAATAATTTATTACATAAAGATGACTTTTATAATTATAAAAATTAATTTAAGCATTGCTGTCTTAATTGCAATTGTCGAAATTTTAAAATGTTTGAACATATAATTTTATACAATTAATACAGAAATAAATAACAAAATCAAAACTGTTAACAAACTTGTATGAGCATGCGCTGTCAAACCGAATAAAAACAGCATGTCGAACGGGCGCAGATACTGCAAATGGAATGGGTTAAAATATGAATTCCTCGCCAAATGCATTTAAAGATAGTTATTGCTTAGTTAAGCTCTTACACATCTGTCTCTAGCGGGTTTTACCAGATAATGGACTCCAGTCTAAGATATATTTTCGAAATCAAGGTTTTGTTTTTTATTATTATTTGTCAAATATCACATGCCGCGATGTTTTTATTAACAAAACCCACAACACCTATACAAAAAAAAAAAAAAAAAAAAAAAAAAAACACTTGAATCCTAACAATTTTGGAATTACCTTAGGTAAAAGTATTGTGATTTATTTCCCCATAAAAAGAAGAAAATAATTATGAAAACTAAATCATAATGTAAGAATTTATTTTTCATTTCGGTAATTTATTTCCCTGTATCTTTAACCTTTTGTTTCATTTTTAGGATATAAATGTATTGTTGAAACATTTTTCAAATATTAATACACAACAAAGTTGTTATTTCAAATGCAAACCTAGAAATATAAGGCATGCTAAGTTGAATCAATACGTTTAATCCAAATTATGATAAGCGTTTCATTTTCTTAAAAAATTTTATTATCTTAAAACTTTTAAACACTATTGAAACATCAAACCCTTTTGAGTAAGTGAAATCTTGGTTTAATTATATCTACTAAAACATTGAACTGTCGGAGTTAGCCTTAATTGTCAAAAGCATCAAAATTGAAACCTTTAAAATTGTTCCTGAAGGTAGGGGATCGTTAGTGAACAAAAGATGATAGTTTCCTAGATTTTATAATCCTAAGTCAGCCACATTTTAATTCTTTGTTCATTTGAAGTAATGCTTAGTATTTGATATGTCAGTTCTATAAAATGTATTTATTATTTAAGGAATACTTTTAATGATGTAATAATCCTGATACTTATAATGATTAATACTTTTTAAATGTTATATGAGTAGGGTTAGCTTAAAATGCTCAATGTCCTACTAAGATACATGTGGTAGACAATCTCATATCTGGATTATTATTTTTATTGATACGGTGTTAGTCCACCATAAGCGTTGATAGCAAAACCTCTGGTAGAACAAATGCATACAGATCTCTCGAAACTCAAGCAAATATATATAGATGTTTTACTGGATGAATTTTATAAAATGGTACTTCATAAAATGCTTCCAGTAAAACATCTTCTGATTATGCTACTGCTGAAGAATGAGTAAATCAATTCTTACTTGTCGCTCAAGATATTCCCGTACATGTTCGATATTGATGTTAAAGTCTGGCGACTGAGGTTACTTGGGTAACTGTCCCATTTCATCATCGTGTTCATTAAAACAGCGAAGGATGTTCTTCACTGTATGGACGGGAACACTGCCGGGCCAAAACAAGGGACAACCACAAGGGAAGATTATCTAAACCATTGAAGGGAGCGTGATCATAGAGTACGTTCAAATATGTTTAGTCTATTACACGAACTTTGAGAAATAGTATTGGTCCTAAAAAATGCCAGTAAATAGCATCTCCACACCATCAAAAAACCAGCTCCGTGCTTTTCATTAGAAATCTAGGAGTCAGTATGGAATACTTTTGCAGGAGGGCTCAAAATGTACGCACTTCCTATAGTTTGGAAGAGAAGTGAAAAAAGACTCATCGTTTTCATCAATCATTTTTTTCCAGGTATCAAAGCTCCAGTTTTAGAGCACTCTGCACCATTGTATGTGAATTTAGGCTACGATATCAGTAACAAGCAGTTAATCCCTTGCAAACTGGTAATAAAATTCTAATCTGTGAAAATCCAGATGAGCTGTTCTGCTTGAAATAAGATTTTCTCCAATTTTTAAGTCTTTTACTGTTTTCCCATTTATGAATAACGTGTACCGTTTCTCCCTTGATCCCTGCCTGACAACTTCTTCTTTTCATCCCTACTTTATGCCTTTAGACGTAACATCTTTTAATACCCGACCATGTAACGTCTCCCTATCATTTACTTCTGTGGTCATTATCTACACTTTTTAGGCAATCACCCAATTTCACATGCAAATGATGAGAAATTCATAGATATACTAAATATGTTTATTAATTTATTTTCAAGATATGAATATTCAGATTCATGCAGCATTATTCTCTCAAAGTTTATTTTGACTAAACGCATTCGAAATACAGTTCGGAATTAAAAACAAAGTTCTCAGATACCCACTCACTTCGAGTAAATATCAGAATTAAAGGTTTGAGTGAATGAAATCAAACTCCCACTCCCAAATCCTGCTCACTCTGAAATAGTATTTATTGTAAGAAAGTTTGCTACCCGTGTTCACTAGCAAAATTATATTCCCTACCGTCCTCTAATAGTATATTACTAATATCTATCCAATAGTGTACTATCAATATTCAATTCTTTGTCTCTTATATATTCATCTTCACAAATCTCTTCATTACATTTTTCGTCTAAGCTACATAGGTCAAGTTTTATATTTTTTGAAGGAATTGTAAATTTATGTAATTTCAGAAAGAACTCCTTTGGTGTTAGGAAAAAAAAACTGCGAATAGTCTAGGATACAACCTTAATTTTAAATACAGTTCTCTAGGCAGATAATTTTCATTTGCTTTTGTTATATATAAATATGTTTAGATTTAATTGCCAAAATAAGAAAATTATTCTTTTTTCTTTTTTTTTCTCATAGTTTCTTTGAATCTCATTTTCAACAAAAAATTATATTTTATTTAATAAAATACTTAAATAACCAAGATATTAGAATGAAGATTAATTTTTTATAATTTAGCTTTTATATGAATAACTATTAATTTTAAAATATACATATATCCATTCCAAGGCGTTGCATTTCATTCCCTCACTCTTAATTTTACCACCCATTTGAAACATCATAGCGTTGATTTTGTTCCCCACTTTCATATTAATGAATTTCGCAGAAGTAGTAAGAAAGAATATTTCAGTAAAAAAAAATAATTTTCTTGAGAAATACAGAAAAACGATTAATTGTTGGAATTAGGGGTCTTTCGCGCAAATATCGAAAAAAAATGAGAAAAATAAACAGAAACCAATATTGTAAAAGCAGTTGGATAGTTTTACATGACTTGAATGTATGTTACAATTTTATAACAGATTAAAAGATGCGTTCTATATAAAAAAAAATGCAATTACTGAATAACCGAATTTAATTCATATTTAATCATAAAATGCTACGTTAAATTTTTTCAGAAAGAAAAGTGATTCAAATTTTTCGCCTGTTCGGAGATATGAAGAAATATTAATAAACAATGAAAAAAGATTAAAATTAAAATATAACAAATATAATATTGAAAAGAAGTGTTTATTTGAAACTGTGAAGCGAATCATGATAGTACTTTTGCCAGAATTAATAACGTTTTTGAAGTAACTCTAATGATCATAATTTGACTTTTTGGTTCATATTGCTTAATGAAAACACAGTAAAATGAACATTTTCAAGATTTAGTCATAGTGAATTACTTTAAAGTCATTAAACTCAAACAAAAATAAGAAAATCTGAGAGAGCCATGATGTGTACCAAAAATTAATTTTTGCTTAGAACTACGAGCGATAGTACATGTTCTCCTTAAACTGCAAAATAAATAAATAAATAAAACCTATTTTGGGAGTCATCCATCTTTTTTTAATTGTTATGGTTTTAATGGGGAAGGGGATGTTTGTCACATTTCGGAATTCTCTTAAACAGTTTTTATTGTTTTGATGATCTATTTATTATTTTGTAAGTTACTAATTAGAATTCTGTGATTGAAATACATGTTTATGAATAGTTAACAAAAGTAATATTTAGATCCATACCACAATAAAATATTTCACATTTTATTCTCATTTTACTGATTATAAAATACTTCTAAATTCTTCTAATTTTTTAATGTTTATAAAAATAAAAATATATTTCTGATTACAAATGGTTTCACTATCGTAATTAGTTTTAAATTTAGTTCTGATAAAAATAATTTTTTTTAATGATATGCAAGCAAAAATAAATTCCTTAAACATTTATTAATAGCCTCTAATGTTTTTAGAATTAGTTTCAGTTGTTAAGTCGTTATTAGAGTGATTAGTATACCTTAAATACGCAATAGCATGCACATTTCCTTTCTTATTAATTTGTAATAAGCTTGTTTTAATATTATTTGTTCCAGTTTTCAGTTGAGTTGTTTTTGGGTATAATAATGTTTAGAAAAGTTTCAACAGACTAATATCTGTACATAGAATTCGAAGTTGGTTTTGGAATTCTATTGCAGATATGTTGTTTCATGCTGTTTGGATTGCTTTGCTGATGTGTTTTCAATTTAACTTAAAATATCAAAGTTTGAGTTAGTATATAAAGCTTGTTAGTTATATGGGCATAAAAATTATAAATAAACAGCAAGACAAATTATTTTTATAATTTAAATAAATTATCTTGCTGTTTATTTATAAGACCTTTTTATTTAATCTAATGTTTCATTATTCAACAAAACATTAACATAAATAAAAAAAAGGAAAGCAAATACTTTAAAAGTAATAAAAAAACAGATGCTTCTTTTTTTGAGTTTGAACTAAATAAAGAGAAAGGAGACGAAATTTAAGTAATATTAGAAATATAATTTTTATTTCCATAACATTTGGAAAAATAATTTTAATATCATTCTATTTAGGATCAAAAATTGAATTATGCTATCTTATTCATTTCATAATTTTACAGGCAAAAGATATATTTCTAAGAAAATACATCCATTTCTTGCGATTTCTAATCCATCGTTTTATATCATTTTTATACAATTGACACAGAATGAAAGTTCTTAAATTACAACTATGTATAATATTTTAATGTTTCCTCCCCCCCTTCGAATATAAAATAACAAAACTCAACATTTGAAACAATTAAAATAGTTTAAGAAAGGAATATTTAAAAAATAATAGGCTAAGTATAGAGGAACTAAGTTTTAAAAAAATTGTTCCATGTAAAGTTTTTGTTGCATTTGCATCGGCACTTAGTAAAACAATATACTCATTTAAAACTTCCTTTAAGTGCTTGATGCTCAGATTCTTTGACCCGTAAAATATGATCTATGGTTTTTAGGCAAATAAAATAACTCAAAAGAAGGATTATTCTCACTAAAATACAAACAGCAATAAACTTTATTCACTCGTCTTCATAAATTCCAACTACAAATACAGCACGTAGGCGAATCTATTGAAATTCTATTTTAACAAGTTGAGTAGTTCGCAGCTTCTTCTCGCGGACACTACAGTTTTGTTAAAAACAAATTCAGCCACCGAAGGTGGTAACTTTTTTAAAAAATAATTATTAAATTATTCAATAAAATTTAAAGGGACAATCATATTCTTTTCAGATCTTAAAATTAAAACAAGCGATAAATTATTAAATTGATTAAATTTGAAGCTAAATGCTGTGAAATGAAAATAAATAAGTCACATACATTTTACATTTAACTTTGAAAAGTGGTCCTTTGACGAATTTTTACTTAACCAAACTCAATAGCCTCTTTGTTGGCTAATAAAATCGAAGTATTTTAAGCGATGAAAAAGGTCCTATCTGGTGGAAACAAGGGTTTTGATCATTTATTGTGTTTCTTTACAAGTGTATATATTTAAAATGCAGCACGCGCATACGAGCAAATGCATCATTTTATCTTTTATAAATCAGAATATTTAATAGAGTCCACGTAAAACAGATTAAAATAAAGTTTAAGGGTCTTGATTTGAATAAGTTTTCATGAAAGATGAATAAATAGTCTCGTTTTTTAACAATAGGTGAATCATTCAGAGGAAAGTTTCTAGATTGCCTCAAAATAAACAAGGCAAATCACACACTGCGTAAATGTAAATAAAAGCCATGACAAAATCTGACAAATGCTTGCATTACTGAAAAGAAGCAGGTGTATTTCTTTGAAGCTAACGGATCTTTTACAATCAATCGGTGTAAACTGCAATTCCTTTTTTTTTTTTTTTTTTTGACTTTTAAACACGAAAAGGCATTCAAGTAAAAACTTTTGTGAAATAAATTATAAACGGACTAGAAAACAAATATTCTTCATGTGACCGTTTGCAGAGGATTGCAGTGAATCTTTTCCTAACAAGGTATTTTTTTAATGTTATTAAGCATTTGTTAAAGAAATTGTAATTTATTTATTTTAAACTTTATTTTCTATAAAATCAGCTGATTATTTTCTTCTTTATTGTGGCTTATATTTCAATTAAAAAATTCTGTCATGAAACTTTTACTAAGCATTAAAATATTCTTTGTAATTAATTTTATGAATATAAAATGCATTAAAAAGTCTAAACAAAATTTAAAATAAAAACGCAGTAAGAACAAAGATAGAAAATGCATGAACGAAATATATTTTTTAATTTTTGAAGAAAGACTTTAAAAGTATTGATGCAGTAAAAAGTGTAATAGCTTTATATAAATTTATTAAGTAATTCTCATAAACTAAGTTCTTTTCTCTAAGATTAAAACAGCTACGTTAAGAATTAACGAGTGATTGTGAAAAGTAAAGAGAGTTATTATTTCAGCTATTTTATTGTTTATTAAGAAAACTTATTATAATATCAAATTTAGTTTTCAATTTACGAGATCATTTGAATGGTTCAAAGTTAAACGAAAGGAATAAAATTTTGAATTATTTGATAACTTTCTTTTCATTTAATATACATTTGATATATTAAGGTACATTTAATGTAAATTCGATACATATAAAACCTCAATTTTTTGGTAAATTTTTATTAAGATTTTGAAATGATTTGTTCGGTTTTTAGGGTTAAAATATAGAAAAAGTAGAACTGTTATTTATTATTATGTGTGTGCGAAAAAATTAGGGATAAAATTACTTCGAAGAATCAGTAGAGATATTTTTATAGTGTTTTGTACGTATATTATTTTATACTTCCATTTTTTAGTTCAGAATCCTTTAATATAGAATAATTGACACATTTAAAATAAAACCAAAAACGTCCGCTATTGTCACCAAAATGTCAGTTTCTAATTACGTTTCGTATCCATTGAAATATTATGCTAAAATTATAAAAGAGTTATCGTACATAAAAATAATGAATTTAGAAAAAATCCTTTCAAGCAGCTATTAGTACAGTAAATTATTATAATAATGAGTCATCAAAAAAACACTTCTGTAATTTGAATGAGAACGCAAATTCTGAAGAATCAATGATTTCTAATTTTTTTGTGCTAATAGCATTGCATTTTCTTACAACTATCTTTGGTAATTATTTATTTTTATAAAGCCTGTATGCAAGCGCATGTAACGAGTATTTGATTAAACGTAGTACTTCTAATCCTCCTTCATGTTTTTTTTAAAAACTATATAATATATTATATCATTAATATAATTAAATAATTCTTTTAAAAAATTTATGTATAAATATATCATTACGTATTTTTAGCAACACATAATATAAAAAAATATTTAAGTGTTCTTTTAATACTCAGAGAAAGAATGTGAATAAAATCGAATAATTTTAAATTTCATTCTAAAATTGCTATCCACAGGAAGAATACTTTGTGATTTTTTTTTATAAAATCAGATTACATGATATACAATAATGTGGCGGCTTCCTACGTCATTTGTTGACGTCATTTTGACTGCGGAGCTGTAAGGAGATTTGAAGAAAGGAGCAAACGATCTTTCTCCACTCACTTAAGTTTTAAATTTGTAAATGTTAAGTTTGAAATAAATGAATAGTTCTTTACTTCATCAGTTTTTCTAGATACGAGTAGGTCATTTACATACCTATCAACAAACAAATTATTTATAGAGGGAATTTTTTATATAAATTAATATGAATATTCCCTCGCCTTGATAAACACAGTAGATGAATGAATATGATTAATTTTTGTGTTATAATCTTTTAAGTAGAATAATTTAAATTGATATATTTTTTATTCAGTATCTTAATTTTGTATACGATGTATAAAAATTTAAACTGATTATGGAATGAATGTAACATTAAAAGCTTTATTATAGTAAGTCATTTGTTTTAAAATCGAGGCAACATTGTTTCGTAACGAAATGAAAAGTTTTTAAAATCTTTTAAGCTAAAAGTCTTAAGATTACAAGAGAAAAAATGCGAAAAACATTTTAAACACGAATAGAACGAATTTACTTAACAAATATTACCATAAAGCTATTAATATCCTATAGACATTCAAATATTTTTACTCTTGCAGTACATTCTTTCCTCGAGATTTAGATTGAATTTATTGGTTTCTAATAGCACTTGTAATTTGAATTAAAACATTTAAATGCAGTTAATGATCTATTATAAGCGCAAAAATTCTAAAAATATAAACATTTTGTCTCTCCCGATCGCACGCACACACACACACTCATATGGCTTACATATATATCTATAGAAGAATTTTAAAAAAAATTATAATGGTGATACAGAAAAAGATAAAATCACTTCCATAACGGTGTCAGATGTTTTTTAAAATTTCTCAACACTTTCTAGCCATACTTTTAATAACTTTATGGGTTTTTTGAAATTTCTTCTGAATATTACTATTCTTCCTCCTTCCTTTCCTATTTCTTTTCTGACTTAGAATTTTCAGGTAAAATATATATTTAACTTAAAATAAGTAAGCGTACTATCCTTCTTTTAACAAAATTAATAAAATATATTTAATGCCCATTATTCAGAATCTTTTAAAACTTTTACTACTTTGTAGTTTTTGTGCTTATATGATAAATAATTAGATTTGCTGAATTTGCAAAATATTTGTTATTTTCCTGCTCATGTAATAACAGACACATTATTTACATGATAATGCAATTCTATGCATGTTGTTATTTGTTGAGGAGTAGAATAAATTAGAGAATGGATTCAAATTTTTTAAAAACATAAGTTAGCATATTTTATTTATGGCTTTACAATAGGATTATTAGAAATTGTTATTTGCGAAAATGTCTGCAATGGAATCTGGTAACAGCCACATAGTGGAACTTTTCTTTTAAATGTTTACGTTTCGTACGAGTTACGAGTGGTACGTATAAGTATCAGTTACCATAAGGTTTTCTTATCTATATTCAAAAAATGTCTATGTATTTTGTCTTAAAAACGTCGTGTGAGGGGCTTTTAAATTAAGCATTTAAAAAAGAAGCCAACACATACTAATCCTCAAAGTAAAAGTATTTTTTTCATGTCTTGCATTATTTTACTCATTATATTTCAAATAATTAGTAACACAAAAACTTAAATTCTAAAATTAAAAATTTTGGCCAATTCCGAAAAGTGAAATTCGCAGTTGTATATAAGTAATTCCCATGAGAAATTCTTTTTGAATATTAATATTAAATTTAAAATAAACGTTAATAATGTATGCATATGAGTATTATATAGTATTTTTAAAGTTATATAATTTGAAATTTTATTTATTATTCAAAAGTTAGGGACCGTACATCCTGTTTAATTTTGATATCTAACAAAAAGAAATGAAAACGAAAGTTGTTTAAAACTTATGTGAAATCAGAAGTATCTTAATCTTTCCGAAATAAAACAATACATATCTCCCGTCATTATTATTTAATCAAAAATTTTGGCGAACCACGGGTTTTTATTCTTCTAAATTTTAAATCTAATCTTTCCTTATCATGTTTTAATGATACTTAATCAATTCCACACGTTGTAAAATTTTTCTACCTTCATAAATGTCATTTTTTTTAGATAAAATAAGCTTTTATTTCAATGGTTATAAAAGAAAAGTTGAATAAAAGCTAAAATTTAACACTAATCAACCATTTCAGATTTCGGAAAGCTAGAATATAGAAAGTACTCTCAAATTGACAAAAATGATAAATTCAGAATACGTCGAATTGCCTCAACCTAAATGTAAGTATTTTCTTCTGTTGTTTCTTTTAATTCTAATTTACTATTTGTTTGATAAAAGTGCTGCATTAGGAGGGTTTTGTTCATTCGTAACTGAAAAAAGGAAAATAGAATGATTTATTTTGAAGTTGTGACTTGATTAATAATGTTAAAACATAGAACCGAAACTCGGAACCCTTTTCATGTAGAAAAATGTACAAACGTTAATATTACATCTACTGAGATTTTATGTATATTTAATTCAATCAAAAAATATCTATTGATATCTTCTTATCTGAAGGAAATTGTGGTTCATTCAGCTTCTTACGGCTACCTATTTTCTGTCCGACATACAGTCTGCTAAGCATAGTCAGGAAGCCTCGTAATTTGGATGAAGTCGACACTTGAAACTGTACCCCACATTCTAAATCCATACCTCACCAACGTAAAGACTTTGAGACCCGTTATACTTATCATACAGCAGCCCTTGTACAGGACGGATCTTCAATGGAAATAGGGCTCAAACAAGCGGCTCAGCCAAACCATCACCAGCCACGAGTTCGAGACTATGACCACTCGGCTACCGCGGACACAAAACACTGAAAATCATACTATTTTGTAAATAACTAAATGTGAAAAGGAAGTTTTAACGTGTATTTTGACATCCTCTGTTGGAAATAATGATACCATTATATTCTAAATATACTACTCTATAGAAAAGAGATGGTATATTTATTACACTGTTCATTCAAATTTGAATCAATCAATTTTTAATGTATAAATAAATGTTTCGTCTTTTATACAATTTCTCATTTCGAAACATTCTAAATTATTATTTTTAAAATGTTTCTAAATTTATTATGCAAACATCACTCCACATTTTGATGTAAATTAGTGATCAAAGAGTTCCTGTTAAAATATTAAATAAAATGCCTTTTACTGTTATAGATAAAAATATAAAACCAACTTTGACAAATAAATTATTTCTTAAATATTCGAGTAATTGATACAAATTTATATTCTAAGATTTTGTTTAGACTCAACATATACTAAATTTCTCCAACCAAAACATGTTATCAAAATTACCAATAAAAATGTACAAATAATGTTATGAAAGAACGAGGAAGAAACATTTAGAAAGAAAATACAGATATGTTCGAAAATGTAATCATTTTTTATATAAATTCTATTTATTAAAATATTTTTAAGAAAAGGAAAAAGTATGCAAGGGAAGAATCCCCAGAGTCGGATACGAAAAGAGATGGAGATCGAAAAAAAAAAAAAAAAAAAAAAAAAGAAAAGAAACTCAATCTAAAGTCAAAGGTTGTGGAACAAATTCTTGGCAGATCTTTTCAAGTGTTAGGTTACATTTCTGCGAATTACTACTTCCAAACTTGTTTTTAAAATCTGAATTCAAATTACTAGTTACCACATTAAGGGAGTGGTACCACAGTCGCCTGTGTCAGTGCTAAAGGAACAGATTTGCAATTTTATTCTGTTCTGTACATATATATATAGTGTATTCTTTCCCGGCATATCTTTTCCATCTATGCATTACTACTTTAGGTAGTATACTATCGCGAGCCTTATCAATCCGTTCAATCCCTTACACAGCAATTTTTAAATAATTTTTATAGGTTTTAAAGCGAAACTTAATGTAATACTTTAATAATGTTATTTTCCATTATTTTACTTTGTTGTAACAATAATAATAAAAACGTAATAACAGTTCAAAAGCTACTTTTCTTGGGAACTAGAAAAAGTTGAATATTGGTGAGAACAATTGTATTGATCAGGGAGAAATGTACTTTGAAAATTAAAAATAAAATATACTCATATAAAGAAAAAGAAATTGTTTATTACGACTTTAATCTCAATATTTTCTAGTTGCCCCCCCCTTGCATTTATTATAATAATGAGATGTCAGAGAATTTACTAAGCTACAATCCCTATTTATGTTACTACTTTACTTAAATTTCCTCTTTGCAGTTTGATTGTTGGCAGCATGAAAATACAAAATAGCGAATGATAAAAAAAAAATATTTTTTTCAAAAAAATCATACCTTATTAAAGTATTACACCTCATTTCAGATTTCAGTAAGAACGAAAAATGTCATTGATTGCTTATATATTTAATTCCAAACTAGACGAATTTGTCTCAATCTATGATATCCTATTTGTCACTGAATCGTAAATCATGAAGTCAATACTAAACACCTGTTTCATTGATTATTCTGAAATCCGCAGCTGCTCTCACACTTTTCCACGATTCTGAACCACTCTTTCTTAAATGTGAATGTTATTTTTTCGGCTATTTTCTGTTTTAAACCAAATTTTTATGATCTTTAACGTCCTCACGCTGAGATATATAAAGCCTGTTAAAAATACTTCATCATTGTGTTACTTCAAATGAAGTCTTATCGTTTGAGTAAAAAGATTGGAGACAGAAAAATATTCTTAATAATTTACATTCTTAAAATAAAAACTCATCTACCTTTAACATTCGTGTACTCAAGACATTATAAACTCAATAAAATGTTTCATAATATTTAATATATTAGTTATTAATCCGTAAATTATCACTTTTTTGCAACAGAACTTTCTACAGTAATAAAGTAGTAATTACCTTACACCATGCAAAGAGCCATTATAGAAGCATTTTTTATTAAAAAAAAATCTTAACCTTTTTATAATCAGTGAAAGTAATTGGGTAAAAAAAAAGCTGACGATATTAAAAGCAAATTATGCATAAATGTTATCTTATAAAAGAACCTTCTTACGCCAACGTTAAACTGATTAAATAAATATTGACGAACAGGTTAGTAACCTGCGCTAAATACTACAATCGAATTCGGACAATGCCCATTTGCAGTACAGCCTTCAATAGCGATTTGACAACCGTAGTTATAGCTTAAAAAATGTCCTGATCTCATGGTTGATCGTTTCGTAATGTAGTTTTAACATTGAATGCATTGCATTGAGAACTTATCTAATCACATTATGACGCTCTTTATCTCGTTGTGTAAACTTTGAATTTTTTCTATCTTTTCGAGCATTGTTTAATTTAAAATTTTCTTCGATTTATGTTTTTTTAGAATAAGCACAGTGATGCAAGGAGTATCGAGATAATTGATTAGTATGGAGAGATAATATTTAATAAAAGAATTGACGCATAAAAAATGTTTTATTTTGGATTTTTTTTACTATATTTAACATTATGATATACCATCTTTTTTGAGAAAGAGACGTATATTATTTTAACTAAGTAGTGAAACTTTCGTCTATCTTTAATGCTGCACATTTAATGCTATTAATACATACGTAAAAGGAATATCAAGTTTTCCTTCATAGATTCTTTATATTTTGAGTTATTTGTTATGCATATTAAAAAGCATAAGTATAGTAGAGATTAAATTCGCTTCTATTTCGTCTCTGTCTCTTGCTTTCAATGATTAATGAATAATAATAATTTATGGACCAATAAAAAAAATTGGGGTTATCGAAATAGATTATTCCAATTATAAAGATTTAAATAATTTGATTTGTTCTTTGCCTTCATGCCTGGTTTATGTAGAAAAAACATTATACTGAAAGATAATTCAATATTTTGTATAACTATAACATAAATAAGGGGCAGAAAATTTCATTATGACGCATTAAATTATTAATGGAATAAACCTTAAATACGTTTTGTGGCTATTAAATAATTAGACTGACGCTGCAGAAGTAGTATGCGCCAAACACCAGCAACCGACAGCTGTTTAGAATGAATCTTTCTCTTTCGAATTCAGTGCCTCTCGTTTCTGTTCGTTGTTCCTCCGGAAAAATGATAAGTGAACAACGAATTGTTGAAAATTTTCACATTTAACTTGGAAAATCCGTCATGGAAACTTATAATTTATGGGGAAAAGTGTATGGTAATGAATGTTTACGTGTTTTGAGTGGTTTAAACCTTTTCAAGATAGCTCAGAAGACGTTGAAGAGGATTCACGCCCGGATCGTGAATCCTCTTCTCAGAGGATTCACGATCCCGATCACTTCCTCCTCAAAAATGGATAACAATATCGAAAAAATCGGTAATCTAGTTCTATCTGACCGACAGTTAAGTATTCGTGTGATTTCTGAGACTGTAATAATTGATAGGAATCCGTACGGCAAAGTTTTCCATCAAGACAGTGCATCGGCTCATTTCACATTGTCTGTCAAGAAGTTTCTAGACAAATACAACATCTCAGTGTTAGACCATCCGCCTTATTCGCCAGATCTTGATCTGCTATCTGTTTCCTAAGATGAAATCGGCATTAAAAGGAAAAAGACTTGAGTCCATTTAATTTGTGAAAGAGAAAACGGAACGCGTCCTGAAGGAACTGACAGAAGATTTTTAGCACTATTTCGATCAATGGAAGATTCGCATGGAACGTTGCAGGGATAGAGGAGGGGCGTATATTGAAGGTGCTAATAATTAAATAATTCTTCTCTCTCGTTATCAGGTTTCCCGATTTCATCCTCAATTTAGGCTCAATTCTCATTAGAGATAGGCTGGTTGGTCAAAAAGCTGCTGTTTCGATGCGTTCGTAAACAGCAGAAATTTCTTCTCTGAACACATGTACACCTTAGAGAAACTATTTTCCATTTTGGTTGATTTTGCAAAATCATTCTGGCAATATTTTTTAATAAATTGAATGTCGTTCAGATATTATACTACTCACAAAAATATTTTTGATTGTTTTCCCACGAAATAATGATAAATGTTAATATCAATTCTTAATATTAAAAGCATCAGTAAATACTAAAAGTTACTTTCCATCTTCTTTTCATGTAATCGGGCAATTCTCCAATACCCCAGAAATCTGAAAATTGACTACGGCTGGTGTCATTTTAAAATCCAGTTTGGTAATTTTTTCAATAAAATGGGTATCGATTTTTCCGAATAGGGGTGAACATTTGATTCTTATAATTGGATAATTACCTCTCTGTTTTAACTGCAAGAAAGTGCTTATTGTTACATATGTGTAATCATCCATCCGTACCGAAAAGTATTTTGTTAAAGATAAAAAATAATCAATGATTGCTGTGTATTAAAATGATTCCTCAAATTAATATTCAAATCTAAGAGTAAAAAAAGGGGACGAATGAATCAATTATTGTTTGTCTTGAAAAATTTTAAGAATTTTTTTTTTCAGAGAGAGAGCTCATAATATATTTAAGGCGCAATAACTTACATTAGATTATCATTTTTATGATTTTAAATATAAGACGTAAGAATTATGGTTTTATTGCAATAATTCTCAGATTTGTTTTTCGGCTTACCCTTTGATCTGTAAATAAGATTCAACGTATCTCTAGAATATTAATTTTCTCAAACAGAGAAATAGTAAATGTGTCATATTATGTGAAAAAACTCGAATAATTACTTATTGAGCATTGTCAGAACTGCTAAATAGCCATACGTTGTTTCGAAAAATTTATTCTTTTGTCTTAAGATAAAACTCTAAGCAATTTATTTGCAATTAGAATGAGTATTTACTTACGAAACATCTTGCTAGTTTCACTGCAATAAAAAGCTGATACATTATTGTTGAAATTATGAATGAAATAAAAGAACTGGTTTAAGACAAAATCAATTTGTGGAACAAGATTTTAATTATATAAGAATAACATGCAGTTATGATTCATCTTGGGAAATAAATTGATCGATTCTTTGTCAACGTTGGACTGAGACGTAGCACAAGTACTATTGGCAACAAACCTCGTAATTTTAAACCTTGATCAAGTTACGCTGACGACACTTCAGCTGGCATCCCACTGTATAAACTTCCATACCATCCTGACGTATGCACTTTGAGCCTCGACAGATTTAACGTGTATTAATCCCGTTATGCAATGGACCTCAAGGGGCATCGTAACTCCAATATTGTTTTAGCTTTTTTATTTACAGAAAAGTTAAAAGCATTTTTAAACTATCGAATATAGCAGATTAATAAGCTTTTTAAAATATTTGTTTGACATTTAGATCATTTTGATAAATTAAAAACTCCAACGTTTATATTGAAAACACCAACAAATCCCCGTTCACCACAAAGTATCGCACGGGGCTTACAGAAGTAAGTAAGAAAACACATTAAAAAGGGGAAATAACAAAAGGGAACATTTAAGATAAAAAAGGATTACGAACATTTACAAAGAATTTGCAATGAAATTACAAAAATATCCAAAAGCATTTATTTTGGATACAAGTTGTTGAACAACAGGAAGAGAATTGATATTGATGCTTTTAAGAGCAAATTTTAGTGTATTTTTTTCGCTGACGAATTTAGAACATAGAAAAATCATATGTTCCACATTTTCCTCGCCATCAACTCTGAAATCATAGGAAGCCACTGGATCCAAATTAAATCTACTAAAGTAACTTATAAAGTTTCCATGACCGGTGTAGGAATTGGGTCATTTTGAAATTGGTGAAAAAATAATAGCATAGCAATATCATTTTAATGGAAGGGGATAATCTCTTTGTTAAGGTCTCTTTGTTTGAGTTGATGTATTGTTGGCTCCAAGACTCCACTTTCTCTCATAACATTTTTGTAGGAGGATTTCGGGATATTTACAGCGATATCAATTTCGCGCTTGGTGGCTGTCTTTGCGAGAAAATCGGCCCGCTCGTTTCCTAAAATACCCGTGAGTCCACGAACAAATAAAAAGGCAACCTATTATGTATTCGTGCTGATATATTTGTTTTGTATAGTGATCATCCTAGTAAGAGGGGACCCAGAGAGATTTACACCCCTGTCCTCGATAGCTGTAGGTACTCTATTGGGTAGTAGTGACATTTTCTAACTATTTGTTCTTGCCTTACCCTCAGAGGAACACTTATGACAGATTAAGAGCCACTTATCTATTCAGTCTTCTTTATAAATATATAAAAGTAAAATTATAAGTGTCTCTTCATTTACTAAGAGAAAAATATTTTTGAACTTACAGCAGCACCATTCCATTCGTTGATAGTGAAACATCAACATGATACTGCAACTATTTTTGATTAAATACATTTAATTTAAAATAATTCATAAATAATAAGTTTTAAATAAACCTGATTTAGATTATTCAACAAATGGAGGGGAATAAAAATGGGGACTAAAGTTTAAAATTTAGTTATTTAAATATAGTTGCGACATGTGATAATAACATTCAAAAATTATCCTTAAACACTGGATACAAAAACCTTTTTATCTATTAAGAATTTTATTTACAATCTACACTTTAAATGCAGCACTCATATATGTTCAAAGTTTTAAAATTAACATCTCGTTTTTTCACGTTGTTCTAAATATTAGCTGTTGTAAATATATTTTCTGTTAAAAAAAGTCAATAAGTAAAAGGCTTCGAATGGAAAGCTAATTTAATATGATAACATTCTTACATTTTTTAAGCAAAGATACTAAAAAAATTATTTATTACTTAGTAATGAAATTTCTAACCTTTACGATCCATGCAATTTGAAACACGAACAAAAATAATTATAAAAGGGAAAGCAAAAAAGCAATGAAATTCTATCCTCATATTTTTAAATATCACACTTTTTGCATCAGAATAAGGCCTTGGTCAGTCCTTGAGATTAAGCATAGAAAGTAATAGATAAAAATTTTCCCAGGTGTTAAAGTGAAATCCCGCCATCTGTTGTTTAACATGCGACTGAAAGATGGATTAAGCAAACTTATTTTTAGAAGAAATAATCACTTCAACTGATGATTTTCAGAAATCGTTTATTCACTCATTTATAAATAGCTAACGACGTAAGTCCGTCGGAACATACCCTTGCATGTATTAAATTAGTTGAGACCACAGTAGTTCAAAGGTCATAATCGAGAATTTCGTAACAGGCGATCTTCTATAAAATTATGGGTTCTAGTGTCAAAATTCAGGTCAGCCTACCTCTTTGTGCAGCTTTAAAAACCATCAAGTGGCAATTTTTAGGGTTGCTATGTGTACTTTGAAGAGTCTATCGTAATGAAAGACTTTGTAAATGAGGGTTGCTAAATTTGGCTATTCTCGCCAAAAAAATCTTCCTTAGACAAGCAGTGGGGCTACACCGCAATTCAACCAGCTTCTAGGTCCTCACACGATGTGGTGTGGAAGTTAAGAGAATGTGGAAATAGATCCTCTCTTGAATGTAGCTCAAAATAACAAAGTTCATCAGCAATAAATCTCATATGATTTTAGTGTGTGTGGCATTTGTTAAACCAATCTATTCGATTATCGAAACAGTTATAAATTAATAGAAAAACTGCACATTAATTAATTTATTTTAAGTAAAAATTCTGCTGACAAGAAGTAGAACAGTACAATATCTTTTCTTATGATTTAATTCATATTATTTCCGGAATATTTCGCTATGCTATTCTCATTTTTGGCTAAATATACCGGATACTGCCGAAGAACACAAAAGATAAATTGTTAATGAAACTATAGAAGGCTTTCTTTGCGTAAATAATTTTAAATTAGTTGATGTCCACTAAAAAAATGTATGGCAAGCGATGTATATATTAAATTAATGTAGATATATATTATAAGAAATATTTTAGAAAACAATGTGTTACTTAAATTATAACAATGAAGATATTCATAGCATATAATATTTCTCAACTCAATAATATATTCATTAAACAATAAATTCACCAAACAATATATTTATGAAACAACACATTTATTCATTGTTTTATCAAACTACAAATTTACTAACATTATATCAAGTGGTTACATTATTACATTGCTTTATTGTATTATTACATTACTTTTATTGAAAAATATTATTACATTTTTATCAAACAATATGTGTATTACATTTTTATTAAAACAATATGTGTATTACATTTTTATTAAAACAATATGTGTATTACATTTTTA
>BMAW01026933.1:57379-90668 GCA_019974015.1 Nephila pilipes | reverse complement strand
ACACACACAAACACACACACACATAATTATATTAGAGAGAGAGAGACTAGGCGAAAGAGAATATATTTAATTTGCAGTTAAAGATGCTAACCTTAGCCTTCAAAAATTCTTTTAAACTACTAAAGGGGAGTAATGGGGAATTTTTTTTAGATTTAAAACTGTAGTAATTAATTAAACTCACCCTATTCAGAGTATTCTGCATCTGTAACTAAAATATGGATTGATTCGTAGATAGTCAACTCTAAAAATATCCGCTAGGGGAAGCATTACAGCCAAAATGCTTCAAAAGACATGCAATAAATAGCTGTAGGTAATTTTACTATTTTCAAGCAATAGGACATTTAAAATTATTATTTTTACGTTTTGAAGCATTATTATTATAATGAGTAACGTATAAATGTACAGTACACACAAGGAATGACAATTGTTTCGCTACAAGTGAAGAAGAAAAAAATCTGATTTAATTGAGCAGATAGATAGATCTTGAGTTCATTGTATGAAAAAAGGAGATTGAGTGAATAACATTTTTTACTTGCGATGACTATTAATTTACCTGAACGTGCGTTACTCGTCAAAATTGAGAAGTTGACTCGAGACCAACGTCTCCTCTCTGTGTAAGTGACGTTACTTCGAGTCGATGAAAAAGGGTAGTTATACTTTCATCGTCGCATTGGGCGAAAGCCTTCTGATGTAAAAAGGTAGCAAAGTCTTCAAAAGTAGCAAAGGAATGATTATGACGTCAGTAGAGCGTGTGCAGTATTACGATACGTGTGCAGTATTACGACGTATCGCATGGAACAAAGAGGCAGTTATTAAGAAAACAGTAAAATTTTTTCCGTTTAAGATCAGCCACAACCATCAACTGCAAAATCTCAACACTGACCGTCGTTTATCTCTTGTTCTAATTTTTCCTGCCTGAGTGAAAGTCGAGAACTGCAAGTGAAACATCACCTGGAGTGACAAGGTATATTTTAATCCCAACGGAACAGTGAAACACAGAATTGTTAAATTTGAAACATGGAAAATCCTTTCTCACAAGTCCACTACACTCGCTTAAATTATCACCTGGAGTTGGTTCACTTCCCAAATTATCATTAGACCATTTAAGAAAAAATTGGTGGTACTGGTTCTTCCATAGACTTTGTAACGGTCCACAGATATCGTAACATGATAAAAGGTTTCGTCTTACCTTAACTTCAGCATCGACAATGCCTTATATCTGCCACTTTCCCACAGGATGGTGTCCCTCCACATAATTGATTCTGCGTACAGAGGTTATTGTGGCAACATTTTACCTATGACAAGGTGATTATATATATATATATATATATATATATATATATATATATATATATATATATATATATATATATATATATATATATATATACAGAGAGAGATGGTGGAGTTTAATAGCGCAAGAGCCAGTTATGACCATGCTGGACCAGACAAAGTGTAACTGTGATCTGGACGTTTGAAAGAATGGCATTTGTAATGGAACAAAAACCAGATGAGTCCATACTGGGCTAAACAAAGTAAGTGAGAGAGTGTAAAGCTAATAAAGTGTAAAGTTGTGATCTATACGTGTGAAATAATTGAGAAAAATAAAGATAAAAATGGTTTACAAGAAGGAGAGTAAAAAATGGAGAAGAATATCTAGGGTAACCCTGAAACGCGTCACCCGTGTTAAATAAAGACAGTAAACCCCATAGGAAAGAAAAAGATCATTACGGAGCCTCGAGGGCATAATGATCGTACCTACCCAAGGAAAACAATCCTCTGAGGTACCTCAACCTGGAGGGTCAGTCCCTGATATAATCCCCAGGGGCAGGATGCACAGCTGTACCTCTAGACACTGGCTACCCATTTTAGTAGCTTCTAGCGATATGTATGAGCTACAGTGGGACTATTCTTTCACACTCGGTCAACAACAAAGAGAGAGAAAGAGAGCTTTGTAAAAAATTTGAAAGTGTCTAAAAAGGAGTTTTTGGGTAAGAAGTTCGAATTTGAATGACCATATACTGAGGCTTTTGCTAAAGTACTCCCGGTGATCAATTCTGGTCTTGGGTCTCCTTTGTCTTCTGATCAAAGAATTCGCCGAATTACGGAGTTTCAAGTGTTGCTAAGAGGCAAAATTTATTTCACTTTGGCTGTCGGAATAGTTAGTTTGAAACGGAAGGAGTATTTAACTACTTATGAAGCCTTTAAAACTTCATATTGGAGTACTTATGTGGCAATTTCTGAGTAATTGGAATTTTTACTCAAAGATGCTTTCTTATAATAGAGGAAGGTGAATGAGAATCGTTAAAACTGTGACATATTCAATTTTTAAAAACAAACGATTGTGATACATTTTTTAAGATATTATGTATCCAACTTATAAAGGCAGACGATTTAATTTAATGTGATACTTTTTTTTAAGATTTATCTGTTCGACTATTAAGGGCAGACGATTTAATCTAATGTGATACTTTATTTAAGACATAACTTATTCTACTTTTAAAAGCAGACGATTTAAACTTAAAGTAATACCTTTTTCAATATTCTTTATTAAGATATTTTTTTTGGCAACACCAGATCATAGTTTTGATTTTAGATAATTTACTGGCAACGGATATGAAATTTAGTATTGAGTTTGGGTTCCAAGAGTTGGGTCGAACGTTGAAAAAGTGGTGCTTGTGTAAAACTGTGTCTTGAATTTATGTTCGATAAGATGTGCGCAAATAAATGTGATGTCCTGAAAACAAGTCCTATTTATTAATAGTCTTCAATACAGTACAAAATCTTTAACTTTTAACTAGATGGACTCAAATTGGGAAAAAAAAAGTATCGGAAATCTTAATTCAAGTAATAACATTTTGTGTTTAATTACTATGTAATAGTTATAACTAAAATATTTTAAAACATTTTATTAATAATTCATAAAAATGATATAAAGTTTTGATGTGATAAGAAATATGATACTTTTGAATTCATAAAAAAAATGTATTCATCGCAAACAATAAAGGAGTTATATTTAAAGCAATACTTATGGATAACAATGTCTTAAATATATTAAAAATAAATATATCTATCAGAATTTCGGGCATTTCCTTTTCCTTATGGATGTGTTATGAATTCAAAAAATGAAAACACATATTATATATCTTATCAATCTACCAAATTTTATCAAGGTTCATGAAAAAATGTAACGAAAATAAGAAATAATATTATACATTAATATAGCTTACAATTATATAATTGATGAAAATAATAAATATTTGCTTAATAAATTTTGTTATTTCATTACGTTATTCCCTCAACGTGTTTAATTCATTAATAATACAATGGTGATATTTATTTATTGGTAATATTTGTAGTATTAAGTGTCGTTGTGATAGTAGATAAGGCATGTTGTACTGAATGTTACATTTATTTATTTATTTATAAAACAATGTATCTAAATGCTTGTTGACAAATACATACGATTAATATTATTCGTATAATACACTAAAATAAAAAAAAGGTACCTGAGTTCTTAAAGTCCCAGGTGAAAGTATTTTAAATGAATTTTAATTTTTCATGTGGAAACTTAATTTTCCCCTATTAAATTCTTATTCACTTTAAATTTGTCAATACAATAATATTACATTGTTTCAATCACAATTGGTCACAGTTATCAGTTTGGATGTTCCGTTAAGATCTTTATTTCATTTTCCCTTTCTTTGGATATCTCCATAAGGAAAATAAATAGTTTGTTATTTCCGGTAACATAGTATTTTGCATAACATAGCCTTCCATATATATGGTTATATTTAATAAGCTAAGGGAGTGTGTTTTGTAAATATTATGTAATTTATGGTAAGTTACCAAATAAAACAAGTTATGTAACAATTATATATTTTTTATTTTATTTATATTTATTCAAATGACGTTATAGAAAAAGATAAATAAATAAAAATTCCAGTCTAATGAGTTGCATTGCACTCATTTAATAATTTTTGGATTGATTTCAGTTGTAACCACAATACTACTGAAATTTCAGGAATTAAGCAATTTGTATTTTTTATTTTCTTAATACTCATAAGTAAAAAGTTAGTTATAAGTATATTGCACCAAAGAGGTTTGCTTTGAAATTATTTTCATTCATTCACAACGCAAAATATTGTGCAGAATAAATTTATTTCATGAATTCTAGACCTTTTACATGTCGATGAATTTAAGCCATTTCGGGTGCAAAACTATTTCTGGTGATAAACTATTTCTGAACTAATCTAGCGATGGTTTTAATTTCTAAGATAAAGAAAAGAGTACATGAAGTTGGTACCAAATTATTAATATTTTAAACATTTTTATTCTGAAAACTTTAAATACTATTCAGTAATTTTCTTTGCTATCGGAAATATGCGCAAGCTGTAAAACTTTACATTTTTCAAAAATAAAATTAATTTACCCTGGATGGAAGAAAATACTTTTGCACCTATATATATATATATATATATATATTGTTTTCTAGCACATGGTAGTGCTAGAAAACCAAAGAAGCGTTTCTTTCGCTCCGTTGGTCATGGTCTAGAATTATGATAACGGAGATAGTAAAATAACTATATGTTGGCCATTAGGACGCGGGTCCGAGAACATAGTTAGAAATAATTGGAGTTGTGATGTGTTTTAACAAGTTTGATATTTGGGAACATTAACTGCCCAGTTAGTGGGACTGCAGGCATGCGCTCTTGGCGACTAACTTAGAAGCGAATGCTCAATTATTAGGGGCTTTTCTTCTATTTTTGCTACTTTTAATTGAAGGTAAAAAGGTAGTCGTCTTCCTCTATCTCCTAGGAAAAGGTGTGACGAGTAGGGTGTGCCCTTCCCAATACATTTCCTGTTGTGATCAGTGTGATTTGGAGGGCGGCCATTGACATTTTCGGCAATCGGTAGTTGAGAGGGTGGTCTTTATGGCACATGATCCGCAGTTGTTTATACCACTAATCGTCATTTTATGAGTAAAGTGTTTTAATAAAACACTTAGCCAATTTAGCGTTGGTAGTATATTCAAATGGTAGTTTTTGTCCGCATGCGTTATCATCTAATATTTGAATTTCGAATCAATGTATCCTGTTGTGTTGAGTGTGATTTGGAATTTTTTCTATTGACATCATCGGTAAACTGTAATTAAGATGGTGTGTCGACAACTGTTCATGCTTTATTTGTTTAAGGGCGTGTTTGAGCTATCTCACTGCGGGTATGATGATATACGTTTTGGACAATTGAGTCAAAAAGAAATTTCCCTGCAATATTATTAGACGCATTTCTGCCATGTTTGCTAGTTCAACTTACAAGAGAGGAGGCTAGTCGTATTGTTAAATTAACCTGTCTTCCCAAATAAAATAATGTGGAAGTCAGGTGAATTAGATGTCAACTCACCTAATATTTTCGTTACTGAATCGTGATTGATAAGTATATCATTCTTCTAAGTCTCTATCTTGAGTCTTTCAGTGAAAAAAGAAATACATTTAATTCTTTGCAATACCTCAATACTAAACTCTTATATGATTAGAATGGAATTTATTCATAGAATTTTCAGGGGATAAATCATACGTTCTTAAGTCGGCAAGAATTTAAAATTTTTAAAATTAATATGAAAAATACAAAAAAAAAAAATCTATAGCTTATATATATCTCAATTTTACTCATTGTATGTCTATTATAGTAAAATTTCTCAAATTCAGTTCTACATTATTTTTGATAAACTGAACTCGCAAAATAGATTTCAAATAACTAAATTTCTGTCATAAGAGGATTTCACACTATATTTTTATACAACTTTTGATTAAGTGATCAATTTCCAACTTTTGAAAAATGCACCTAGAAAAAGAAATAAATTGATATTTGAAATTTTTTTACAAACACATCATTGTGACGAAATACGTTGACAAAAAATTATTAGTTTCCAAACCTTGAACAGTGAAGCAATCGGCAAGGTTTAGCATTCCAACAGAATATTAGGAGGGTGGAGTGGGGGAGAAAACATTGCGAGACGAGCATTTAGCGATAACAGTGGAGATGAATTCAGACTTTGTATTGAAATAGAGTTCGGAGTTTCAAAGAGACCTAATTTTCCACCGGTAGCTATAAACACAGCTGTCGATAAATATAAATAAAAGACTGCGGCAGAGTTAATAACTGATTGTGTCTGTGTGCGCAGTAATAATAATAAACACAAACGAAGTCTGATGGGTTTTGGGATATTATTTTAATTACTATAGAAACAAATGTAAATTATGTTAAGGTTACTGAAACACTAAATTTTATAAGCATTTTTATGTTTACTTTTAAATAATAGAGGGAATTTCGCTGATTTCTTAATTATGAGTATTATTTATGAGAATTTGATAAGTATAGTGCTTGAAAATTGAATTTTAAAATTCTAAACACACGCTCCACGCCTAAAAGAAAAATATCTGTTCATGTACTTTTCTTAATATGTGTTTCTTAAAGATTCTGGAAGGTTTAATCAAACTCTACTTAATCCATAGTGCTGTTAATTTATATATTATGAAATGAGATTATCTTCTAATCAGAGAACATAGCTTTATTTCTAATTAACACCCACAAATTTTAAGTGTTACGTAATATTTGCATAAAAAGTAAGGTCAATTTAAATCAAAAAAATTAAGCTAAAAATTAAAATTCAATCAAATTAAAATTTTTAAGTTGTAATTATGTTCAGTGTATAGAATGGAACGAATGGGATAAGTTTGCAAAAGTGCTTAGCCCAGTTGGGTTATGACCTCCTATCTGAATAGACTGTGTGAGCTAGCTTTGTTTTTATTTCTATATTTGCTCAGAATTTAACATGACTTACTAATACTTATATGACTCAAAGAAATGTTAATACAGCTGTTGATTATTAATTGCGCGTACACAGATGCGTAGGGACAGGAAGGGAGGTATGCGAGTTGTAACCTCTCTGAAAGAATACAGTGAAATTTTTTAAACTATAACTTTTTTTTTAATTTATTATTTATTTTTCCAGAAAAAAAATAATATTCAAAATCCTGTACTTCATATAAACATTCTTTTCAAGTTCAATTCAAACAATGAAATTTGATATTAATATTGATACGTATATATATATATATACATAAATATACAGATATTTCAATGTTAAAATACAACTTCCATTGCTTGTTATTCTAAAAAGTGAGCAGTATTGAAACTCGATACAAAATAAACCAATTTTTTTTATGTGGAAGACGTTTCAGTTGCATCAATATACAACAACTATTAAAAATAAACTATAACACCATATGCTAAACGCGAGTCAGATTCATAAGTTTATATATTATTGCTGAAAAAATGTTATGTTAACAAATTTATTTTGTTTACAAATGTAGACAAAAAAAAATATTGTACAAAAGCCACCTGCTCGCTGAAACTAGCCCACTACCAGAAACTGCTTTGGCAATTCACTCTTGGATCTGTTGCTCAAGGAAATTTTTATATTTTTTCTGGCAACATGAGTTGCGTGTGTGATTAAAAGTGTTTAAGTTTCATCATGATTCGTAAATTTCGAATGAAAAAGAAAAAAAAGAATAATGAATATGATTTTGTACCTTCACTGATTTTTTGTAACTTTATTGGTTTTACTTTGTAGTTTCTGCTTTATAATTTTTTTCTTACTTTGTATTTTTTGGCGGTTTTACTTACTTCTGTAAGCCCCATTAGGTACTTGCGCTTCACGGGAATTATTTTACCAGTTTTCAGTAAAAAGTTAATGAATTAAATTTTGAATAAAACATTATTGATTTATTTTAGGATGTACCGAATAATGTAATTATAAGGGGGATATATTACTTTAGATTGTACGAAATGGAGATAAAACTGAAATTTAAAGCTCAGAGATCAATTATTAAAATATAAAATAATTAACTTAGAAACAAAAATCTCCATAGCTTGCATTTCCTTCCAATATGGAAATCTACTTCAAAAACTTATTTAATTTTTTTCCCTAATGAAGTTACAAAGTAACAGTGTTCATAAAAACATTTTTCGTTTTTTGTTGAATTTTAAAGATTTGTTATTTTGTTCTTTCGTCCTCCCGGGTAGACATTCGAAATTTATTATAAATTGATAATAGTAAGTAGTATAAACTAACTTTAACTATAAAAAGTAAATTTTTTACAGTATTATGATAAAACACTCACAAGGATATTTGATCTGTGACTATCATAACATTACTTCATAATTTCTGATAGTTGTCATAAAATTAATCCCCAGTGGTTTAATGGTGAAGTCTATGGTTATTTAGAAATAAAAGAAAATATAGTATTAATTTCTGAGACAATCACTTGAATTTTTCAGTGACTGATTTATTACCATTTCATTAATAAGCCTTGAATTTTGGACTAAGAAAGGTGACTTATTCGCCATTACACAATCGTCTGATAAGGTAAACAGATTACATTACTTATGAAAAAAACGTAGTTTGCAAAAAATAAATGGGAATGAAATATTTGCGATGAATGGAACGAAAATAAATGCAGCTAGTGTGAGCGATAATAATAGAATTTTTAACTGTTAAAATTACTGACATATAAATGCATGTTTTATATTACTTTACATTTATTTTTTAACATTTTATTAACAAAGCGAACAATAATTAAAAAAAATTAGCATTTATATTCTTGTTGTTTAGAAAGTACTTTTATTACGTAGCACACTAGGTTTCTAATGATTTTTTTTCTTAAATATATTTTTACAGATTTATATTCTGTTTCCAATTTACTGAAAAATATGAGTTAGTATTCAATCCGTATTGATAGCGTGAAATTTTTATTTCCTGATTTCAAAAATGTATCATACTTTTTATATATAAAGGGATTTGTAAATTTCTTGTATGAATATTTTATTTGTGGTTTCCAGCATTTATAACGATATTTTTTTGTTGAAGACGATGTATTTAACTACAAAGTAAAACTTCTTAATATTCCGTCTCCAACAATTAAGGAAAGAAAAATTGCTTTCATTTTTCAGTATCTTTCAAAACATCATAATTAAATAAATGAATACTCGTGTCAGATGAATTATGCTCCAGAAAAATTCCATGCGAAAGCGTTAAGCTGGATAAAAGTTATCTTTCCTGAAGCTAGCAGCACAACTGAGGAAGACATCCGTCCTTCTGTCAGCCATTTCAATTAATCAATTCTCTTCCTGAGACTAGTAATACTTAGGATAACACACATCTACCTGTCAATCATTTCAATCAATCAGTTCTCTATCTAAAGCATTAAAAATGAGACTCGAGCGTTTAGCTGGATAGAAATGGGTCTATTATAAACTGAAATGACAAAGTAGCGAAAGGACCATCAACGTAGAAACGAGTTTCAGTTTTACAGGTCATCCATTGAATATAAACAGTTTATATATGCAATTGCTTTGCTTCAAATTTAAGATGATAATGACAAATGCTATCTCAGCTTGATCATTTTGTAGTCATAGGAGCATTGTTTGTATTCCAATAGCTTATTCAAAAAGAATGGTACAAATCATATGGGCAAAGAAAAACACACGATATTCAGCAGAAAGCAATATCCTCAATAACTAACTTTGAAGTATGACCTAAGTCAAACTAATCAAGGAAGCAAGGGTTTTAGCATAGGAAGCTAAACATTGCAGTAAATAACAAGTATTGAAGTTGTAGTGCTGTAATTTCTACAGGAATCACTTAGATGCGGTGTAACTAACTTGCTAAAGATTCCTGCGTTTTTTTTTATCAGTTGAGATGTTATGAATGAAAATTTTTATTCATAACATCTCAACTGATGTTATGAATGAACTTTTGAGATCAGTTGAGAATTTATATATTCTCTCCTTATCAATTATAATTTGATGCGAATAATCGCTAGACAGGTTCATTGACCGGATTTTAAAAGTCCCCACAGATTTCATATTGTTGACCAGATTTTGAGAAAATAAACATTTAGGGAATGGATAAGTCAGCTCCGTGTCATCAGTCTTCATTCGATCCGAGCATTTATGAGATTACGTCAAAAAAGGCAGCTGTTTCGCTTGCTTACCGATCGTTATAAGAGCTCTTTCGCAATCTACGAAATGATCTTTGTTTTCGTTTGAAATATCAGATCGGGAATCAAGAATAGGTTCTAAGTCTACTAATGAGCAGCATGTTTTGAAGGAAGAAAATGCCATGAGCTTTGTATTCCATTAATCATGTTTCTTAGCTAAAGTAGGAAATTAGGAAAAAGATAGACGATACACAGTTCTTTAGGAACAACTTCTTCGTTATTGAGTATTAATTTCGCGTTTTAATAGATGTAGAATAGTTAGAACTACAATTTCCAAAATTTTCATTCATAAAAATATTGTGAAATGCGTGAATGTGTGCAAAATCCATTAAAAATCTTGCAAAGCAAAGACATTTTTAAGTTTCATTCACTTCATTTAGTTGCATCCTGTTATTGCCTTTTACTACTGTTCTGAAATGAATTTTTTTAAAATAAAAATCAAGAAAAATTATGTAATATATATTACATAATTTTTCTTGATTTTTATTTAAAAAAAATTCATTTCAGAACAGTAGTAAAAGGTAATAACAGGAGGCAACTAAACAATGCCCTGTAAACTCATTTTATGTTTTTTTCAATCCTCTGAATAAAATTACAACTTTTATTCAATTTTTAAAATATTTGTTTATTCCCTTTATCAAGCAACCTCAATTTATTGAAAAATTGATCTTTTCAATTATTTATTTATTCATGGGAAAAGTTTAATCTTAGAGTAAATCTTCTTTTTAATCCTTTTTATTGCAATATTTTATCTTTTTTTTTATATATATATATCCTTATTTTATCACATATTAAACCTAAATATTGAATTAGAATTTTAATTACGTAGCTCGAGGACACCAAAACTCATTCATTAATTTATCTTACCGTATTCTGACCCGCGTTCAAGACAATGACCTATAGATGTGTACTTTTTTTTTCTTTATCGTTCCCGTGTTCGCGACTCACTATTAAGCAATATCCTTGTAGCTTCCTATCTCTTTGTATTCTAGAAGTGATGTTTTAATGTACGCAAAAGATAAAATCGGGATAGGAATCAATGTTTATATAAAAAGATCTCATTCTGTTCTGTTTAGGGATTTTGAGAAAAATGACAATACTCACTGCGTGTGAGGATTTATGCCGTTTATTCTGCGGGTGTCTGACAGGTCCCCCTAAAAGAGGTAATGATTCTCAGCTTTCTCCCTTTTGAGGACTTAATTTTTTTTTTATTAGTTATAAAAAAAAAATTTAAAAATGTTTATTTGTGCTTACTGTCTTAGTTCAGATTTCGTAAACTAGTGAGTGTCATAATTTATTTGTAATTAATGACTAATTTTACTTAATAATTTTCTTCAGTGATTTAGGATTGTAATAAATTTTGAATAAAGTAATTATATATGGGTTCGTCAATTGCAGAAAATTATTTTTTTAGACCAAGCAATTTTGAATTTCATTAGAGTAATTGAAAGATTTTATATAACGACAGCTTAATAAGACATTTTATTATCGTATTTTCAAAGAATAGCAAACTTCATTATAACATTTTTTTAAAAAAATCACAAAGTTATTAAAATTATCGAATTAAAGCGTTTTGGAATAATAAATTTATTTTATTAGTTGCCTTTTAATTAATTTGAAAAAAAAATACTAAAAAATTTAGAGGATAAATAAATAGATAGAGTGTGTGAGCATTAAAAATAATACTTCAATTATTCTCTTAGAATTTGTAAAAATAGTAGTTAAATGTTCAGCAATAAAATTAGAGTCTTGTTTTTGCTATGCTTTGTATTTCAGTACAATTTGACAGACACAATAATAAAGCGATATTAAACAAATGAATAAATGTAGATATAAATAAATAATTCAAGTAAATACATTTCTTCATGCTTTTTTATAATAATAAATTGTTTTTAAAAGGAAAATATATATCAGAATGGAATTAGTTTTTAAAATGATATTCAAAATTATATTATGAAATAATCTCAGGAATATAGTAATACTTAAATAATGCATATGAATTTGAAGTATTTATTATGGGAAATAATAACAATAAAATATTTACCCTAAAAATAAACATTTCATATATTGCTGTATATTTATACAGTAAAATGTTAGAGAAAAGGAAAGTAAAATTATTTTTACACGGTAGAGTAACTTTTTGATATAGGAAGTATGTTTGATTGTATTATGGTGTTTACATTAAATACATCGAGATTATAATAATCGAGAAAAAAATTTCGAAAAAAATTTTTTTTTTCGAAATTTTATATATAATCACTTCATTGTGTTGTATAATTTTGCTTTTGGAACTCCATTTAATGAATGAAATAAATAAAAATTTAATTACTATATAATAAAAAGTATGTTTCAACAGTAAATATTTCTTTTTATACATAAAGTTTTTATTTAAATATTATGGTTTGCTTATATACCATTGATTCATATGGCCTTTTTAATAAAAATATTTTTAAATTTTCTTTATTCTTTAAATTCCTTAGCTTAGAACTGGGGATTGGTATGAATTTAATTTAAAGATACAAAACGCAAAATGTTAAGAAATGTCAGTAGGATCAATGTACTTATAACTAAGCGTATTTTTAATGGATTTTCTTCAAGTCAATATATTGTAACTATGTCTGGGTCAAAACTTTAAAAGCTTTTTTCTCACATTTTAGGGGACTCAGTACATTTTCTATACGCGATTGTTTTGGTTGACAATACGATAATTTAATTACAAATAATAAAAAATAATAATTGATTAAAATTAATTATTGAAATAATTAAAATTTTAGTCATAATTTCAATTGTTTACACCGTGGAACAGGTGAATATTGAAGTCAGCAAATTTAACTTCTTCTCTTAAAATTTTCAGATATAAAAAAAAATTATGTTACGCAAAGTGTGAAGTTAAAAGAAAATCCATGTTTTAAAAACTCTTTTTTTTACCGGTGTTATTATTATTGTTAAATTTTTCACCTTTGTAACTGATGAAATCATGTAAATAGTTTTTTTTCGAATGCTCTCGAAAAACCAATAATTTTTGTTTTTAATTTTGTCGAATAATTTCTATGAAATATTAACTTTATAAATATTAAAGTTCTTTAACATTATTTTGACAAAAAAAGTAGCAAACGTTCGTAAATTTTTTTTTCTTTTGCTTACATTATTAGTTATTTTAATTTTAATATGTATTGATACAAATTATACTAAAATTTATTTCTAAAATGGAGTGAAAACTGTTTAATTTATGCAAATCATCGGTTATTAATATTATTTTTTATGAAGTAGTATACGTTTAATTAAAACAAAATAATAATAAGCCTGCAAAGCAATTATTTTTACTTTCACCTTCCGGATCATGAGTGTTTCGCTTTGAGAATTGAAAATATATATACCTTTATTATTTTAATTTCATTCCCGAAGTTCGTGCTTATAACATTACAGCTGTAAATTATTTGGGGAAACAGTTTTGTTTTTGATGGAATGTAAATTTTTTTGTGCTGTTGAGAAACTGAAGTGAAGTATGTTCACGAAACAGTGGAGAAAAGGAATCACCGCGAATTTGAAATGCCTCTTAAATCTTTCTTCATGTATATTTTTTCCCTTAGGAATCTGTTACTTACCTACTTCTGGTTCGTTCCATTTTCCTGGAAGCGTGCCAAGTGTATTTCGTCTGGCTAAGTAGTAATAGTTTTATTATCTACGATCTTTTTTGTACTTATTTGTCTTCATTAAACAAAATTTAATGTACTTTATCACTAACGATTTAAAATTTCTTTTGCAGGCTATCTTCCGGCTCGATATGTGCTTACTTTTCTCTTAATATGGGCAAAATGTCTGGAGTATGCTCACAGAGTATGTTTGAGTGTGACTATAGTGGCAATGATCAATCACACAGCTCTCGATCAAGGTGTAAATTATACATCTCTGATTGATGACACTTGCGAAGTACCTAAAGGAATAAATGGTACTACTCCGGAAGAGGAGGTAATTCGTTTTCTTAAGATTTTTCAATGAAAACATAAATTTCAATGGGTATTGAAAATTTGAACGCAAGAGAGTAGTTCAAAAAGTGTCTGTTTTTGACGACAAATAGCGTTGCTACGGCAAGTGGGTATTATCATCACATGCCGCCGTTTCTTAAAAAGCGCCAAAACAAATTTAACACTGATTCATAGGTGAGTTATTGGCAGTCATTTGACGCTACTAAAAATCAAAACAATTCGTCAATTTCGGTGAATCAACTCCAAAGTTGGCGACGAAAAGACTTTATCATGGCGATGATTTTTTGGGATGTGAAGGACGTCATACTCGTGAACTTTTAACAAAAAGGAAAGCCGAATACTGCGAGTGACGTCAATTCAATTTCCCATTCAAAACTCGGGTACTTTTTGAACAGCCTTTGTATACAATCTAACTTCTTTGTATCAAACTTCCGGGGGGAAATTTCGATGTGTAAAAATTTCGATTAACAGAAATGCATTTTAAAAATGTTCATTAAAATTTTTTCTTTAAACAAATATGTGTAGCTTATTTTTAGGGATAAAAAGTCCAAAACATTTAACTATTAAAGGAACTGGTTTAAAAAGAAATGTAGAAATATGTATGGAGTTTACAAGTTTGCTAATAATGCACTAAAAATTGTTTGTATACAAAAATGAAACGAAATTTTTACTTATATTAGGACGAAGTAATTAATGCATTTTTGTGCACAATATGTTACTTGAAGTCATTTTAATGTAATGTTTACTTTTATTCAGAGAAGTGAAAATTTCTTCAGGAACGTTAGGAATGAATCATAAGCCATGATGTACAGTTTGGAATGCTTCGGTTACTCATTTTTTTGATGGCTCATCTATTAATTCGTCTTTGTTGTCATCATCTTCTTTGGATTCATCTTGATAAAAAGAAGCATCCATTATGCCCCTATCGATGAATTTAATCCGTCAGAATTAAGTTCTCGTCCATGTGTAATAAAGGCCTGAATTCAAATTTTTGGATGTATACAAATTTTGTTCCATACACAGAAACTGCTTTTGCAATAAAAATTTGCAGTTTCTGAATGAGATTTCATGTATAGAATTCGAATGCATGCTTCATCAACATGAGATAAGATAATGTTATTTAAAGAAAAGAGCTTCAACAAAATTGCATGGGGATAAAATAAAAGACACATGGTGTTGGGTTCAAAATATTGACTTTATATAATACATAATGATTACCATAATTACTTTAATTTACTCAAGGTTATTTACATTACTAAGATATGTTTTATTTGAAATCTTACCGTCTGCTTTCACTTTAACATCTGAACAGCATATTATTGTCTGTTTAAAAATTTATCGTTTGCTCTTATTTTAATGTTTAATTTAATAATTGAGTATTCTGCAGAAGTGTCTGTTTTTATTTTTATTATTGTTAGTATAAGAAATGTTTTTGCACGGAAGAATGTTTTGCTTGTGTACATAAAAATGCATTAGAAATTTGAAGAAGGTATTTTTTTTCCTTGTTCTTGGGAACCTGGGGTTTAAGAGTGAGCTTACCTTACGCTAAATAATATTCATTTTGAATAATTCTACTTTTTCGAAAATTTAACAGGATAAAAGAACGTCAGCACATGTGAAAAAGAAATTAGCGAAACCAATATTATTTTTTAAACATTTTTTTTAATTATATGATACATAAAATCATAATCATAAAGTAAAAGAAATTTGGACCATCATTCATACCTGTTTTCCACGGTAACGAGCTTCATTTTCAAAAATTTATTACAAAAAATATATTTTTTATTTAACTATTCTTTTATGGTTGATTGAATAGTGATGCTACTATTCTTATTAGATTGAGACAAATCTAGAAAATTAAGAAATTCTCCATTAATCAATCAATGCATTTCTATTTCAGTTTGAACGTAATCAGTAATTTGAGAAATATAATTGAAAATAGTATCAAATTTATCAGAATTTAAATGACAATTGTTAGTTCTTCATCTTTGTTTCGAGACTTTCAAACAGGAAACTATCAAACTGTTTCTTCTTAATTTAACTTTTTTCTTGCCATGCTTTGGGCCTAAGTAATTTTGACATCGCAGTGAATTGCTATTACTTTTGTTAACTTATCTTTTTTTATTATTATGCATCCGATTTCATACAAAAATTTAACAAAACAACAAAGTTGAGAATAACTCAACATGCTTCATATTAAGGCTTGTCACCGAAGTAGTGAATTTTTTTTTATTACTGAATAAATGTCATTTTAAGTTTAATTTCATATTTTAATTTAATTGATTAAATTTCCTAGGAGAAAAGGAAATTTTTCCTAATATAATCTACATATCAATATTATTGTAACATTAATTTCATTTATTTATTGAATTTTATTCCTTTGTTTGAATTAAAATATCTGATAACTAAATTTTTAAGTGTTTCGGAATCTTCTGCTAGTAATTATATAAATAGCATCATTTTCCCCCCTTCTACCTGGATATGCACATATTTGTGCATTAATAAACTTATAATTATTTTTTAAATCTATTATTTAAAGTAAGTTTCAAAAAAATAAACATTCTAAATGAGGAAGAAACAAGACTATCTAAAAGTGTCGGAGCTGCATTAATAGTAAGAAAGAATTGATAGATATTTGTTCAATTAAATAGCCCTTAGGATTTATATTTTAAACGCACTCAGAACAGAGTTTTACTAAAAAATACTCAACGTCACAAAACCCTGGATTTTTTAACCGGTTATATATAAAATCGATTTCTCCTCCTGACGTTTAAAGAAAAAAAATAACTTATAAGTCTATAAGAATTAAGTTTTAACAATAACTATATCATCAAAAAAGGAAACCTGTAAAGCAATAATTTACCTTTACTCTTGTAAATAAAATTATTTAAGAACTAAATCTCCAATATTGAGCCATCACCTCAAGTATTTATATAAATTCATAGTACAGAAAATACTCCTTTATAATGAACACGAATGAGGTATACTAGAATATTGTAGAAATATTTAAAGCACAGGATTATCCGAATTAAAAACACACAAAGAAACTTTTTTTAAAAATAAATTTAATCGCGATTTAAATCATTCAAAGCCTAAAATTAAGTGCTTTAAAATTAAAAGATTAGATCCAAGCTTTTTGTTGCTTTCTGCTGCTAATTCTTCCAAGTTAACAATATTTTTATATTTCTAACAGTATTGCTACACTATATGATGAATTGCTATGAGATTACTTTATTTGATGCATTTATTTGATAATATGACTCAATTGTACGATAAAAAAGATAAAGATATACAAGAGCATTACTTTAGATAAAAAGAAAATTTGTAAAGATGGTATTCATTCTCAGTTTTCTTATTCAAAGAACAATTAAAGGTCAACAATTTAAATGTAAATGAACTTAAGGTTTATTATGAAACACCTTATCTCAAAACATCATATCGTCATGAAGGCTACCATAACCGGCGTGATGATATTTTCTCCATAATGGTTTATTTTATTGTTCTCTAATTTAATTATATTTGGTTTGTCTAATGAAATTTTTACTTCCTATTCTGGAAGTTCTTGTTTGTAAAATAATTTCGTTTTTCATCTCTTGATTAAGTCTTATTAACTTTCGAAATTGTATTAATAATTCTTTCTTGAGACTAAAAGTAGTTAAAAAGTATTTTAAATAGGGCATTAATAAAAAAATGTTTTCCTCTTAATGGAATTAATTCAAAGAAAAATTAAATTGTTAAGGTGTTATTAAAGGCTAGCAAATTAAATTAGAAGATATTATCAACATGTGTACAACAAAACATTACGAAAAACATATAAAATCTCATTGTTTTAAAGTTTTATATGTTTCTTATGAGTTTATTTAAGTTTAATCCCAAGTTAAGAACATAAATCATGCGTAAAATAGTTTGAAATGATTTATAGTAGAATTATCTAAAATTTTATCTGAAAAATGAAATAAATCTTAAGAAACTATTTTCAATTAAATAATATTTTATTGCTAAAAACTTTAGTATTATTAAAACGTTTTTACAACGTTTTTCTGAATTTCACTTGGTGTGTGTGTGTCATCAAATTTTCGATCGTTAATTTAACCAACTTCTCATCAAGCTAGAGCTTTGAAACTTTGGGAATCGTTCGTACTCGCCTAACAATGCAATATTTAGACATTTGCGACAAGCTTTAACTAATATTTTCTCTAATAATGCAGTTTAGTCCAACCACTTGGCGCGATTTCAAAAATTGGCACCAAACTTGGCGTTTTTTTTTTTTTTTTTGCTTAACGTTAAGTCTGTAAAACGGACCAGGGTAGCCACATTTGGCAAATTGTTGCCAAATAATTCTTGTCGCTAAGGGTGGTTGGGTTAAACTGCATTCCAACAATTTAATTTACCGGATGAATTAATTAATTTTAGTTAGTTTTAACGTTTTTATGTATTTCACTTGGTGTGTGTCTATCTGTGTGTATATCAGTGTGTCGTCAAATTTTCTATCATTAATTTAACCAACTTCCCATCAAGCTAGAGCTCTGAAATTTTGGGAACCATTCTTACTTGTCTAACAATGCAATATTTAGATATTTGCACCAGTTTTAACTAATATTTCAATAATTTTCTTTTACAAACTTTGCCACCATATAAAAACGTTGGTTTTTATCTAGAATTATTCTGTACTTCACTTGGTGTGTGTGTGTCATCAAATTTTCGATCGTTACTTTAACCGACTTCCCATCAAGCTAGAGCTCTGAAACTTTGGGAATCGTACTTACTCGCCTAACAATGCAATATTTAGACATTAGCGACAAGTTTTAAGTAATATTTCAATAATTTTTTTAATAACGTAGTTTGTGTAGTAACGTGGCGCCATCTATGGAAGATATATTGAACTACGCAGACAGAGTGATCTCAAAGACGAGAGAGATATGAGGTTTTTTACAAAGTTTTAACTAATATTTCAATAATTTTTTTAAATAAACTTTGCCACCATTTAAAAAAAATTGTTTTAAAAAAGTTGGGGTTTTTTTTATCTCGAATTGTTAGTATTTCTTTTGTCAGTATCATCATCACCATCATTGTTATTTTCTTCAACTGTCATCCTTATTACTCTATTTGTTATTAATGTTCTTATCATCATCATTATTACTATTATTATTTTATTGTTGCGTTTTGTCATCACCTTTCTCTTTATTATTATTACTAAAAGGCTCTGCACCGCAAATTGCTATGGACTAGCTTTTTCAAGAGCTTTTGTACTGGCATTCTTAGAAACGTGGTTACCAGTAAAGCGTTATTTTATCAATGTATTTATATATTACTTGATTCTTTAGATATCATTTTGATTCTAAATGTATTATTTGTACACAGGGGGACTACTTATGGGCACCATCTGAGCAAGGAATCATCCTTGGTGCTTATTTCTATGGCTATGTGTGCACACAAGTGGTCGGAGGCCGAATGGCTGAAATCGCCGGTGGGAAATGGGTCCTGGGGCTTTCTATCCTAATTGCTTCATTCTTGACGTTCATCACTCCTGTTGCTGCTGACATCGGTGTTGTAGCAATCGTTATTGTTCGTGTTTTGATGGGGCTTATTCATGTAAGAACTATATTTACCAATACTTGCTCAATGGTGTTAAAATTATTATTTAAAACATTTCCTTGGATTTATCGATTCCCTGACCTTTCCCATTGAATTACAATTTATTCATCATCCTTTACAAAAACGAGGTGCTAAAGTTTTTTTTTGTTTAAGATGAATAAGGTTCCCTTAACCAAAATTGAAGCATTAGAATTCTATATTATTATAGCTTGCCGCTTAAAATAAACTTAAATTTTCAAATTATAAAGCTCATTTATTAATAGAAAATTTTAATTTAATGGTAAGTAAACTCTTTGCATTCCACCAGTGTTGAATTTCATTCTGATCATTAAATGTAAAAATCACAGCATGAGTAAACGACCAGATTCAATTCATTTTGTAATGTTTGATTGTGGTTCGAAAATATAGTGAAATGAGTTACAACATTTAAAACTTCATTTAAAGAATAAAATAGGCTTGTTACACTCCCAGGGAGACCCATGGGAGTGTTACAAGGGAGTGTTACTTGCTCCCATGCTACGAAGACTTTCAATTGACTCCTCAAAACTCACTTTTTCTCCCTCCTCGCGGGCGGTACTGCCAGCGCCGCGTAGCGGTGGCTCTGAACCATTGCTTGGAGGGGAGGGGAACACTACATATTTCTTCGAAAAGTTTATTTTTTTTTAAAAAAATTATCATGGAACATTGTAACAGATAGCTATTGAAAGGAAACATTTGTATTATTTTCAAATAAATCACAGATAAACGATAGATTTCAGATAACTTTTATACCAAGGATTTTAATGCCCCATTTTTATCGAATTTCTCATGAACACGTTTTCCACTTATATAAATCACGTGTAATATATCGAGACGCCAAACAGCCCAACGCAATTAGATATCATCGTATCATGATCATTAAAAATAATCCAGTGTTAAAACAGTTTTTCGGAATCGTAACTTGTCTCAAAGTTAAAAGAAATATTTAATTAATAGTAACAAAAGTATCAAAAAAATCTATCGAAGTAATCACGATTCTGGTAAGGAAATCGATTTTTTCCGCAATGATTTTGTGAACAAATGAACTGAACCATTGAGCTTTAAACGACTAACCGAGACTACTCCAAATCATTAGGGTGTTTGCATGCCCACAGCATTCGCCTTGTTTGGACACTGGGCGCCAATAGAGGAAAGAAGCACTCTGATTGCTCTATGTATTGTTGGTGATCAAATAGGAACCATTATCACTATGCCTCTTACAGGATATCTCTGCGAGTACGGGTTTTCAGGAGGTTGGCCGTCTGTCTACTACATATTAGGTAAGCTTTCTGTTGTAATCAAAAATAGATATCTGAAATGATTAATACTTTATTGTTATCAGTAAAGTGTTTTAATATTAGTTAAGTTACATAGAAATGAGATATATTCAATAACCATTCTTAATCGCCATTTTCTTTTCACAACAAGAAAGAATTTCACGGTTCAGATGGAGAATTTAGTTAATGGATTAATTAATTAACGTAACTGAGACACTCTATAATTGATGCAATTTTTCCCATAATTGATTTTTTAATAATAGAAGTTGCCTAAATTTTGAATTTTGTAAGATTCTGCAGAAATATTTCTGAGTTATGAAGATTTAAGAAATGGCATCTAGCGATACTGAGAGTCAAACTAAATTTTAGTGAGCTTTAAAACCCATTTATTACCCAAATTCAATTTTTTTTTCATAAATCGCATACACTTCAGTGCATTATCATGACTACACTAAACTTTCAACATACACAACAGCACTATTTGTCTGTTCTTAGCCTAGCAGTAGCTATTATTCTTTTTTTAAAATTCATACTATTAGATAGTAACACCCGGTCGACCCGGGCGTTATCTTGTGCCATCACTAATATCTAATATTAAACACTACGACACTAATAATTACAGAACCACCAAAACAGCTTTCAACATTTATTAATATATATCTACTATGGCATTAATAATAGTGCTCTCCAGGTTAAGTTTATTAATTCAACCCACCAATAATAATCTAACAGCTTCTTACCAATATTTCTTACCAACTGCAACTCTGAATCTGGAACAACTGCTGAAAACATTAGAACAATTCTCAATTCGAGTGGTTTACACTCGGACCTCAACACTAATCTATAAATCTGCCTTTCAATACTATAGCATTTAGATTCCACCTCCTCTCACTACAACGCCTCTCTGATCCTCCTTCAGATACTCTACTCCTTCAGATGGAGTTTATATACTTCTTAATTTAACCGCTTCACTTCATTCCTAACTGCTTTGCATATTACGTCCTTCATCACGTTTCATTTTTGGTTGGGCAAAGGTTGTTTAGCGAAAGCAATCAATCTCAATTGAAAGTCCCCAAGGTTAGTGAAGAGAAACCGCGAATAGCCCAATGTCACAAGCTCACTCTCTCTCTCTCTATATATATATATCTGGTTCAAATTTCCAATCGTTAGTAAAATACTTTTTATTCATCCACTCAAGTTCACATACATTTTTTAAACTTGTAGTGAATGACAATTGATGTTAATACAATTTTTTCAAACATTAATTAATTTAATTTAATTTAATTGGTGAAAATGCAGTGTGGTCCAATCACTTGGAGCGATTTCAAAAATTGCCAAACTTGGCGATTTTTTTGGCTGAACGTTAAGTCAGCGAAGCGGACCAGGGTAGCCACATTTGGCAAAATACCCCCAAATAATTTAATAAAAAGTAACTAAAATTTTTCTTTGTTGACCTAAGTTAAATTTTTTTTTTTATATTACTTGTTAATACTAATAATTCTTCAAATACTCTTATGTTCAAAAACGATGCTAACTTATAACAAAGGAAAAAATATTAAGAAACTTTTCCACTGTAAGAACTGATATTAGTTTTAGAACACTAAAATTAGAATAAACGATAAAATACTAAAGTAAATACCAAATTATTAAAGATGACTATAATAATTCTTTACAGATATTAATGTTAATACAAGCAACTTTAATAAATTTTTCGTCACGGGCCATAAGAGTCACTAGAGCGCCAATTCACACAAGATACAAAGCCAAATTTCTCACCAACTTCTTTAACATTAGGTTATTTTCTATTAATAATTAAATAATTATTTAATAAGTAATTCTTCATCTTAAAATTTGAAGTCCTAAATTTTATTGAATTATTTATCTCCTACGGCTTAGGAAATATTCAGAAAATATATTACAATTCCCGATCAGGTAGTCTTCAGGAGACAATACTAGTCAATAAAGTTTAATCATCTCGTTTATAAACACTAAAGAATGTTTTGAACAATTTGCTTTACTTTCAAAAAAACAAAACGGTTTTTGATGTATAAAAAAACAGAATGAAATAACTATTTTTGGTGAAAAATTCCATAGCTATTGCAAGGATTCGAGTGAATTTTGAAAAATACGTTGTTTAGATAATTATCTGCCAAATTTTTCTATAAAGATAGCATTTGTAAAGAAAAACACATTTATAGTCATCATATTAAAATTATTACTTAATGTTTTGACGCTCTAAATTAGTTGTCCTTAAACTATTAACAATTTAACAATACCATTTTTTTTTTGTTCATTTGCGATGAGAATTGCGTAAGTTATTAAGGATACTTACCTTTTTTCGTTTTGAAATCTGTACATTTATATTTAATAAAAACGTTCTGGAACTTTGTCTGCGTGTAAAGATACTTGCCTGTCGTATAGAAAAGCTGATGCACATTAAACTTATCGGAGCTCTAAATCCTAACGCTGAGATGTTGTGGGAGTTAGGAGAATGGGGGTGGAAGTTCACGAATAGTCCTCGTCTCTTGACCTTGATTCACAACTACAAGGTCCGTCACCAAAAGTCTTTGTAATGCTTCTAATTGCGTCGTTAATAAACAATAAATCTTGGGAAAAAAGATTTGATGGCTAAACGGTTCCATTTCAAAAACGCAATTTAAATTGCTGTATTGCAATTCCATTATAATTAAGGAATAATATTTAAACAACAGTTAATTACATCAAATATCTTAAAGGTATCTAAACATTTAGGAATATTTATAGATATACTCATTTGTATTGATTTTTTACATTATAAAAATTGGAGATCTCTGTACTTAATTTTTAAATGGTACTCAGAAAGAAAATAAAGATATTCAGTTACGTTTTTTTCACTGAGAATTAAAAAAAAATATTTTTTGTTATATAGAGCCTTATAATTGGATTTATATATTCCAAGTAGTAAGTTTGAATAAAATGATGTTCTAAGCAATGACCAAATCACCCATATGCTTGAAAGCTAATATATTTTCTTCCTCTAGGGACAGCAGGGTGTGTGTGGTTCATTTTTTGGTTTTTCCTTGCTTATAGTAAACCCGCAGATCATCCAAGAATATCCAAGCTAGAAATAGAATACATTCAGAAAGGACAAATTCAAGTGGCGGATGAGCAAAAAGTAAATTTTTAACTCTTCAATTTTTAGGATATATTTTGAACATTTTTAAAAATATGTTTATCTTATATTTTGCATACTTTGAATAAAATTTCATAAGGGCCGACTTAATAAATTTCTTAGCAATTGTATTTGAATATGTTAATATTTTGTGTTCTATGCAGCTACCCTCTATGACCTTGATACTACAAATGCCATTACATCCTACTTGATTAAGCCTGAAAGTTAAGTTCTAACGGTTGTTCACTATTATTTGGCTCTTGTGTCATAATTCAATTTGATATATCAAACCTTAAGAGACAGGAAACAATCTAAGATAACCTAAGGCTAATCAAACGAAATTACTTATTATCAATATGCTCTCATAGGTTCTCAATCCTAGCAAACCGTTCTAATTATAATTGAAATTAAGTTATCTTACCGAGGCTGCTCAGTTCCAATCCTCTGATAGTCCTATATGATCACCACAGGTCAATAGTTGTCACTTATACCATACAGTAACATTCCTTACCCTCTATATCTCTTCTAAATTTCCCTTATCTTATATCATCACATCTGAATCACTTCACTTTATTTAGAACTGCATCTAATTAACATAAGCACGTTTCATTTCGGTTGGGAAGAACTTATTGTATGCAATTAATCTCAATAAAAGTCCCCAAGGTTAATGAAGAGAAAATCGCGAGAGCTCAACGGCACAAGATAACGTCTGTAAATTGTTATTAAATATGTATCTTTGTCCACATGTATTTTTTACACCGTAACGGAACTAACTTTTCGAATTATTCTCGTAATATGTCTTTTGAATGAACGAGAAATTCGGGAAGAGTCCTTGACAAAATTATTACAAAATTGTGTAACTGGATGAGTAGAATCGAATAACTAATTTAACAAAATTTAAGATTGGGAATTAGAATATGATTTTTTTAAAACTGTAGTTTGAGATCTTAGTAGAAAATGTAAGATTCTATAATTAGTGATAATTGTATTTTCTTTTTTTTATGATTCCATGTGTTTTCCACTCAATACTAATATTTATATAACGGCTTACGAGTACAACTGCTACTCGTAAAGGGTAACTGCAACTTGTAAGTCTACGAGTACAACTGCTACTCGTAAATGATAACAGCAATTTGTAAGTTTACGAGCACAACTGCTACTCGTAAATGGTAATTGCAACTTGTAAGTTTACGAGTACAACTGCAACTATTTTTAGTCGTTAATATTTGTAAAACTGCAACTCGTATATTTAAAAATACTACAGAACATTTTCAAATAAAACCAAAATGAATTAGAGAATATAAGCACTTGAATAATGATTCATTCACTTCATAATTTGTATCAAATGAATGCAATTGCTTTCGTATTTATGTTAAATTTTTTACAGGCATCGGTACCATGGACAAGCGTCTTCAGTAGCATGCCAGTGTGGACAATTGCAATAGTTTCATTCTGCTCTGCTTGGGGGTATACAACGTTACTCGCTAAACTGCCGACGTATTTAGAAGTAGTGCTCCATGTTTCAATACAAAAGGTTAGTAGGTATCTTTTTAAAATAATATTCACACAATAAGCATTTAAATATGTTTGTTAAGGAAAAGGATATATTTTTAAACATTCATTACTACACGTTTCTGAATTTTCATTTTCCTGATTTATGAAAACAAATTATTAGCTTATTTAATTTCTCAAGAATTTTCAATATAAAAATTCGAAATACTTGAAAACCGCAACATCGGTTCATAGTGTTTGTTCATACATTTTTTTTTAATTCTTACATTGCAACGAACGTTCTTCATTTTATTCTGAGTTGGAGCTTATATGTTAATAAACTCCAACTGAAGACGTGTTTGAACAAACCACAACTCTTCATTAATTACCACTGCGGAATAGTTAATGTTACTCTCTCTCTCTCGAATCCCCAACTTAACTCGACAATCTTAATTTATGATTTAAATATGAAATCTTAGTTTACCAATTCACAGGTTAAAAGTTCGACAATTCTTACTAATAGTAAATTCGTAGCCTAATACTTTACAATATATTACAATATATTCAATCCGCAAAACTAACCAAGTTGCTTTTTTGGTTCTCGGTAAGAATGGGCTTTTCCTGTGCATGGATTGGCGCTTCGTTTCAAGATCACAAGGAAAAAAATACACGATTCGTCATATGTTTTTACCCTTTCCAGTGTTTGGGTCATTTTCAATTATATTCAAAGTGTCAGTACAAACATTTTTGCGAGTTTCTTGTTTTTCAAACGTGAAAATTTTATGCATCATTTTAGCACACACTTTTTGCATGGTAAAATTTTTACGTAAAATTTGTCGTATGAAATCTTTGTCAATTCTTGCAGTCTCAGTAATCGTCCGAAAATTAAACCGACGGTTGGATAGAACCAGATTATCGATTTGTTCGATATTGTCATCCGTTTTTGACGAGGAAGGGCAACACGGGCGGGAATCATCTTCAACGTCTTCTCGTCTATCTAGAAAAATGCCTGAGCACTCAAAAACACGTGCACGGGTTAAACGTTCATTGAAATACACATCTTTGAATAAATTATCAGTTTCATTAGTGGCTTTTCCAAGTTTCACAAGATTCAAGAGATTTCACAACAATTTGTTGTTCTATAGTCACACTTATCATTTTTCCGGCGAAACTAACAAACAAACAAACAAAAATACTCTGATGCGAGCGAAGGCTACGTCTATACGGATTTGTTTACAGAAGCGAGAGGCACTGCATTCGAAAGAGAAGCCTTCAAGCTAAACAGCTGTCAGTCCCTGGCGTTTGTCGCATGCGTATTTCATCTGTAGCAGCTTCAGTCTCGTTATTTAATGTCCACATTCCGTATTAAATATTAGACATTTCAAAATAAATTTTTAGATTTTAGAAATAAATATACTTATTCAATTTGTTATCACGTGATCTGAATACTAAATTATATATAGAAAAGAAAAAGATCAGGATAAGATAAATTTTCTACCATTTATAGCAGATTATTAAACCAGCCGCTAAATCTCATTTCATAAATCCAATACTTCTCAATGTTATATTTTTCTACATGTGTAGTTTTAAATATTTAATAATATTTTGATTATCCAATGACTAAATTTAATTAGAAACAATTACGATTCAAAAAATTCTATCTTTTGAAATTTTCCAAAGAAACTAACAAAAAAACTACACTTGCAGAATGGACTTGTGAATTCCCTTGTTTACACAAGCACCTGCATCACGTTATTTCTATCTGGTTACTTATCAGATTATTTGAGAACAAAAAAAGAGATGAATTCCACCAAAGTTCGAAAAGGTTTTGAAATATTTGGTAAGTTTCTCTACTTAATATTTCCCTAATGTCTTAGAGCAGATCCAAGTACAGTTAGATATTTTTTTAATAAAATTGTCCCAATAATGAAATACTTCATTGTTTATAACAATATCCCTATTTATAAGTCTTTCGAATTTTGAAAAAAATTAATAAATATATTTTTACTTGATCAGGTTATCTAATAAGACATTACAAGATAATATAATAAAATATGCTGTTCATAATGTTGCATTTAATATTATTACAAAAATTCTGAGTAGATACAGTCCAACACGGAAGATAACGACAAATAACGTTTTATTCATAAATATTCTGAATGACACTCAGGTAGCAAAGCTCAGACAGTAACAGCACAAACGGAAAACACAGAATTTGTATAGTGTAGCGACATAAATATAGGAACAAAAACAGCACTAGTAATGGCAGTCACACAGTTGTGTCAGTAACATCGAGTTCACCAGCATACTAGTTCACACTTCGGACAAGCCTCCGTAATAATACTCAGCACTTTCAAGGCATGCTTCGACAGTTCTCGGAAAATACACGCTGCTTCTCAGCAAATTCACTTAGCACTCTACCGAAAGTTAATCGCCAAATCCACTCAGCCCCTGATCTCCCTGACATCTAATCTCTTCGCTATTAAGAGGCGTTCCGCAAGGTGTGATGTCACTGGGGAAATTACGGAAAAGTCCGTAATTTTCTTCCCAGGAGCGACTTCGCCTAAATTCCAGCACTCCCAAGAAGTCCTTTTTGTCACCAAATAGGTCGCCAAAATCATTGCCAAGGTTAAGGGATCAAACTTAAACTGTTCTTAGCAAACTGATGAAGTCTCTGAAAATGTTTATTTTCCTTCACAAGAGAACCGTTACAGGGAAGCATCATTTCGGGTTCGTAACAATATTGGATCATGTGTCAAGTCTGTGTTTTATTCTTTGTCATTAAATAAATGCAGACTAAGTAACAACTTATTATTAATTTCCCATAACCTTATTTGTACATCTGTCTGTAAAGTAATGGAACTAACTCCATAAGGAATATTTATTTACAATTTATTACAAATCCCTTTTTTGTCTCCTTCAATGCATATACCATTGACGCCAACATATCGACTGATTCTTATTTTCCAGAGGCTCTGTAACAATAATTTTAATAGCTGTGACTTTTCCTTCTTGACAACATCCAGTAACTCAAAACGGATTTTTTTTAGTACAGATTTCATTTTTGGGAAAAGGAAAAGTGACAGGTTGCAAAATCAGGGGAATGGGAAGGATATGTTCCAGTGTTGCAATCCATTTTTTAACGAAAAATTGCTTAACGGTGAGCCATGTGTATAAAGGAGAGTTGTCTTGCTGTGCAAAATGAAATCATGTTGCTACAGTTCTGGCCATTTTTTCCCTTTCTCAGTTTAATCTAAACTTCTTATTAGTTACTAAGGTTCACTATCTTGTCCTATGGCCCTCGTTAGTTCTCGAAGTTGACTAACGTCCAGAGAGTTCGTCATCTCCTATTTTCCCATGACCTTCAGCGAACTTCATGCGTCTCTCAAATACTCGTGAACGGGACGTACAATTATCCTTAACCCCAAGTAAGCATCTTTAAACTCTCCGTTAGCATTTCCATAAAATTTCACATTCTCTCTCTCTCACACACACACACATACACAAAAGCGCGCGCGCGCGCGCTTTGGTAGATTTCAGAATTCGTCATTTTAATGCAAGTGAGGTGAAATGAAAGCACACTGATTCATGATTGGTGAAACTCCAATTGTCCTTCACCGATGTGGTTAGCTCTGCAGGTTCGGACACGTCCAAGGTCATAGTTGCTGGGTTGTCATTGAATTTCGTTGCAATATGAGGTAGCTACGAAAATCCCGTTTTTTTAAAGTCTGACCTCGTATATTTTTATTTCCGAAAATAAATATTCTTCAGTGCAACCGAATTTTTATGCCTCATGAATTTTGAAGGGGAAAAGAACAGAAAAACTATACTTAAAAGTATTAAAACAGGATTTTTTTTTGAAATTTTTGTCGAAACCTATTAACATAACTTTTCTAGTTTGTATTATACTACACAGTAAAAATTTATTTTTTCGGCTTCATGTATTTTAAAATCCATAATACTCAATAATATTTTATATTTCGCAGTTTTCTTTTATGAAGAATTTAAAGAAAATAGGAGAAAAAATATTATAATTAAATAGATGTGTCATTTTAGATTTAAAAATAGCTAAATCTGGAATAGCATTATAATAACTGAAATTAAGTAATTTAGTTTTAAAATTAGAAATACACTTTATGTGTAATTACAAGGTAAACGAATTTTTGGCAAAGTTCATCAACACACAAGGAATTAAACGACTTAAAAATGTTTCAAAGGTTCTTTTCGTCTAATTCAGAAGGCCAGTTCACCCGAACTTGAAATACATTTTTAAACATAAGAATTACCGTTTATGAACATAATTTTAAGTGGTTACAACAAATATTTCCATATACAAGAGACTAAATGTAGAAGAAATCTGTAGCATAGAAAAATGCATTGGCACAAACAGAAATGACTAATAAAATGAAATATGCTGCAGCTAATATGATAGAGAGTGTGTGTGCAAGATTATTGTTAGAGTTTTTTTTTGTTTAATCTCAAAACGATATAGTACGAGATATTTTTTATTTTATTTTCAAATAAATATTTTTTTATTAACCTCTGACTATAATGTTGTTAGTAATTTTCCGCTATATAACTGGAATTTAATCCTTGTTTTAGCGCTGTTGGGCCCAGCTGTTTGTACTGCTCTTATTCCAGCTGTAAGATGTGATAGATTTGCAGCCATAGCATTGCTGACCGCAGCAATGGCGTTCTTGGGCCTCACTGGAGGTGGGCATGTCTCCATCGCAGCAGACATGGCACCTCATCATGCAGGTAATAATATGAAACAATTAGTCTCCTTTGGGGCTAATGTTTTAGGTGGATCACTTTTGGCGTACCAGATTACTTTTCAATTTTTTTTTCGTTTGCTTTTATTTTAGTTTCATTTAGCTCAAATATATTCAATTTAATAATTTATCGTTTTCTTTAATTTTAATTATATGTAGCTGATACAAAAAATATTGAATTTTTAATATATAATTTATAGTTTACTTAAATTTTAATTACTTTTAGCTTAAATATATTCACTTTAATAATTTTATCGTTTCCTTTAATTTTAAATCAAAAAAGCTTACTATTGTCCATTCCTCGATATTTCATCGTTTGTTTTAGTTCTCATATTTAATTAAGTTTAATAATAATTATTAAAAAAAGCGCACCTTGGGGGGCTAAATCTGTTCTATTTAAAACTTTGCATAGTACTTTGTAATTCTTTTTTTTTTCCCCTTCTGAATTGATAGACAGCAAAATGTTAAAAAATGCACTTTTTCTATAATTGCCTAAGACAATTAAAATGTAATTTTTTTTTCAAAATCTATTTTTTTTCTTTACCTAGCTATAGCAAAGAAAATTACTTGTGATTATCATATAAAGGAATACGTAAGAAATTATTTTGATGTCTTCTATTATCGATAATATGATAATATTATTTTTATCCGAACAACAGATTCTCCAATTTCTTTTTGAAGAAAACCTTTTAAATTTAAGAAGAAACAAATATCCGATACTATAGACATTGTCATTTTATCTTTGTGAAATCTGGAAAACCTGTTCTTCTAATACAGAAGTCTGAGAATCTTGTTTTGTATAAACAGGCATAAGTAAAATACTATAATAAATTAATTAATAAAAGTTATTAATGAGAGCTTAGGTTCAAGAGCAAAGTGTAAATTCAAATGTTGCAGAAAAGGGGGAAAGGAGTATTATTTCATTTCAGAGGTATTCTAAACATTTTATTCGTTTCGTTTAGAATATGTCATGGGTATAGTTGATAATTTTTATGTTGTAAAATTGTAACCAATTTCTATAAACATTTATTTCTACAATGAATCAAAATGCATCTTTCGCCTTAATATAACTGTGTCACAGCTTTTTAATATTTCAAATTTAAAAAATAATGTGGGAATTTTGCTTTCATCCAATCCAAGCATTCTATAATAATAGAAATGTTCAAATCTTCATATCAAGTGTATAATTTTTGTCGTAACAGATGAAATTTTGAGACATTTTTCTTTTGACACATTTACAGCAATTTCAAAGCAAATTTATAAGTTACTGTAATTTTGTACAAAAATCTATCTTAAATTATATAGTATTGATAACACTAATTTTTTGCAATACTATTTTTGATAATAATAAAAATATTAATTTTTTCATATTCAATATTAATTTTATTCTTGTAACTGTAGCACCAATTTAACAGGGAAAAATTCCTTCTGACACTCTTATATGATTTTATATAGCTTAAAACATCAATTTCACTTGAAATACATTTTGTTTAAGCAAGACTTTTTCTCCCATGCCATTAGAAATTGTGAAATAAACAGTAAATTTCAATATGTAAACTAAGCTGGTTAATATTAAATTTATTTTCATATTTTATTTGAGTGTATATATATATATATATATATACATACACACACACTCAAGAGCCAAAACATTATGATCACCCCTACATTTTGCAATGAACTCACCTGGATGACATGGAAGGCACGTGATCAGGTGGAAGTGGTATTTAACTGCTTCTGGAAAGTCTGAAGAATTATTCTTTCACTTACTTCTGTGTGTGATGGGAAAGGCTGCGGATCTAAGCGACTTTAATAGAGGGCAGATTGCAATGGCTCGAAGGCTCGGAACAAGTATTTCCGAAACTGCACAACTCGTGGGTTGTTCGCAATCTACAGTTATCAGTACTTATGCAAAGTGGATGAATTACGGTGAAACCAGCAGTAGACGACATGGTGTTGGACGTCCACACGCTATCAAAGAAAAAGGTCGTCGGAGACTGTCTCGCATGGTGAAGCAAAACCGGAGCCAGACAGTGGCTCATCTTACAGCCCAATACAATGCAGGGCCAAGCAGAATAGTATCGGAGCACACTGTTCATCGGACACTGATGGATATGGGGCTACGCAGCAAACGTCCCACTCGTGTGCCTTTGCTGACCAAGCGTCATCACCAACTGCGCGTGCGCTGGGTCCGGGAACATCGGGACTGGTCCATGGATCAGAGGGAGAGAGTTGCCTGGACAGATGAATCACGGTTTGTCATTCATCACGCTGATGGCCGTGTCAGGATACGCCGTCTTCCAATCGAACAGTTGCTCCCTCAATGTACAGTAGGTCATACACAGGCCGATGGTGGCGGTATTATGCTTTGGGGGACGTTCTCTTGAGCATCTCTGGGACCCGTGCTTGTGGTAGAGCAGACCATAAATGCTACAGGGTATCTGAACATCATTGCGGACCAGTTGCATCCTTACATGGCCTCTGTTTTCCAGCTGGAAATGGAATGTTCCAACAGGACAACGCCCCGTGTCACAAGGCTAAAATTGTGTTGGAGTGGTTCCAGGAACATGATGCTGATTTCCAGTTAATGTCCTCGCCGCCTAATTCACCGGAAATTCAACCCGATAGAACACATTTGGGATGTCATGAGACGGCAGCTCAGAGTTGAAAGACCACCAATTCACAATATCTGGGATTTGCGTGACCATTGCTTAAACATCTGGTACAATCTGTCTCCGGTCATCTGCCAAGGCGGGTTGAAGCTGTGTTGTGCGCTAAAGGTGAGCCAACTCGTTATTGATAGGTGGTCATAAAGTTTTGGCTCTTGAGTGTATATATATATATATATATATAATTTTTATTGAAACATATATATATATATATTATTGATAGGAATAGTTTGGCCAATAATTCTAGAATAACTTGGCCTTCTAAC
>BMAW01026933.1:0-57354 GCA_019974015.1 Nephila pilipes | reverse complement strand
ACCACAAAAAATGCATGTGAACCGAGTGACGAATGCGAGTTTTATTTCTAATTATTTTGAACCAAGACATATATATAGATATATATAAGAAAGTGAAGCTTCAGGATTACAGCCGCGTTTCTTCATCACCTGGGGACTTCACTGAGACGATTACTACAAATACCTGCTCAACAAAATGAACGATGAAGACGGGACAGCAAAGCGTTTAGAATGAAGGAAGCGACAATGGCAACCTGGTTCGAAGCGAGCAGTATAATTCGAAGGATGATCGCAGGTTGCAGAAAGCACCCAATGCTGGTACGAAAGCGTTGTCCGCCAGCAGTTAAACCTGAGATTCAGAGTTGCAGCCGGCAAGAAGACAGCAAGAAAGTCAGCCAGATTTAGTTGCCATAAGCCGACCACAACTTTAACTCGAGCACTGTTATTAATGCCGAAGATACGGTCAACAGCCGAAAGCCGCCTGGCGGTAATATTGCAACGTAGCGTTACTATCAGATTATGACACAAATATAATGCCCGGAACGACCCGGACAAGAATTTTCAAAAAAGAATGTAATAGCCAATGCTGTGTTGTTAACGACGAAATAGTGCCGTTGCGTATGCCGAAAGTTTATGTAACAAGATACGCACCGAAGTGCATGCGATTTGCTGAAAAAAAAATTGAATTTCCGGGTAGTCGGGCGTTTTTAAAGTCACTGCAAGAATGTTGTAGATCATTTTCACCATAACTCAAAGAAATATAGCCGCAGTAACTATTAAAAATCGTGGTCTTCAGCAACTTCATTATTGCGCCCACTGGTGGAAATCGAGCGCTCAGCCACGCCATCACTGTCCACACCGGCTCATTCGAACCGGTGAAATTTTCAGCCAGAAAAAGAAAAATTAAGATAAGAATGGTTACTGGTCGAGCACCATTTCTACGTAACTTCGGTCAACAGTTAAAACATACTCATCGATAACGCATTACTCATTTCAGATATTCATTTTTCGACGCAACAGAAGCGCCATTCAATATGGCATATGATCGCTCAACCCTCCTCCGAAAACTCCGTACCGCAGCAAGATTAGTCTGTAAAAGATAGTGATAATGGTTTCATTGATCACCGGGAGACAGAGCTGAACAGAGTGCTTCTTTCCTCTACCAGTTAAACAAGCATGCAAAATGAATTTTGTCGATTTGAGTAGTTCAATAAGTCGTTAAAGCCAATGAAGTTCAGTTCATTTGCTCACGTATCACTGTGAAAACGGTTTTCAATAGAACAGATGACAGATTTTTTTTGATACTTTTTGTTAATATTGACCAAAGGTTTTAACTTGAGACATGATCGAAAACTGTTTTGACTGATTATTTTACGCATCATATGCATGATGAGCAGTTACATGTCGATATATGATTTATATAAGTGGAAAACGCAAATTACGAGAAATCGACAAATGGGGCATTGTGCTGGCAGCAAAGCCACTGAAATTGTCGTTTCATTCAGATGTTTCATTCGGTGTCAATACAAGTTTCCTCAATAGCCCGTTACGGTCACCATTACGATTACCTTAAAAAAAAAATAAACTTTCTCGGAAGAGTGCTCCTCCTCCGCTAATGGTTCAGGTGCCGGCAGTACGCTCCGCAGGAGTGACGGAGGAGTCAAGTTTCAGCATGGGGAGCAAGTAACACTGTAACACCCGGTCTCCTGAAAGTCAAGCCTGTTTTTGTTTTAAATGAAGTTTAAATAACATTACTGCTATTTTTCGAATCACAATCAACATCATAAAACGAATTGAATTCGGTCGTTGATGCTTCGGTGATTTTGAAGATTTAATTTATTCTGCGAATGAAATCGTCGTGCAAAGAAAGCTTATCAATATTAAATTAAAATTTTCATTAATAAAGCACCTGAAAATTTAAGTTTGAGTTTAAGCGGCAAGCCAATATGGTGAATAATGCCACTTGCTGAAGGAACTCATTCATCAAACAAAAAAAATTACACTGTTTTTGCATGATGATGAATACCAGGTCATCAGATAACAGAAATGTTTTTTTAATGGTCACTTAACGATTATTGAGCAAGGGTCATAGTCTAATATTTAATATTCTCATCGGAACACGAATCAATAACGATTGCCACACGATGAACAGCGAAGCGAACAGCACGAATCAAGAATTTGTGCTGGGCCAGATAGGAAAGTTCAGGAACCCACCCCATGACAAATATCGGCTCGACACTGCGTGCACACACAGCCACAGAAACAACAGAGTGCGCTCATAAGTAGTCCTCTGCGTACAAATATCACATTTGCGAATCAAAATGACATTCAAAGAATCATAACAGAGGATTGATAAATCACGTTTCTGCCAGTATAAAGCTCTGAAAAGTTAAAGTCCATTGCAATTATGGCACTTAGCAATAATAATAAAGAAAAGGTGATATCAAAACGCGCCCAACAAAATAACAATAGTAATAATGACGATGATGTAAGAACAATAATAACAAATAAGTAGTAAGTCAGATTTATTTGTACAAAATAGTAATAACACGATGGTGATGATGATGACAAAAGAAAGCACACCGGAGATAAAATCTCAACCTTTTTTAAAATACCTTTTAAATGGCAAAAGCCTACTTCAAAAAATATCGAAACAGTTAGTTAAAACCAGTAAAAAACCATATTTCGCCTGAGATCATCAGCCGCGCAAAGTCAACATATCATGTACGCTGGCTGCCACCGCCACAAAAACCACAGCCACACAGCCCTGCCGCTACCGCTGTTAAGCAGTGCAGCATTTCAAAGCCAGAAGCTCTGGCTGAGCGGTTGCCAGTACGACGAACAATACGTCACGCGAAGGCAATAATGATGTTCGTTGTATGGCGTTGTGCCAGAAAGTCATTGTTATTATAAACGTCAGCCACGTACGTTGACAGTGTCGGCTCTGTTCTCGCAGCAATATCACTTGTTACCGCGAGGTTGAGAAAAGATATACTGAGATGTATTGTTAGGCGCTCAAGCTTCAAGCTGACACACCATCTGTACTCTGATGACACACACACAAGTGAAAAATGCTGAAAACGTTTTACATTGCAGCCATAAAAATATTATTAATTGAAAACAGTTTTTTAAGATTTATTTCATTTTTCAGACAAAATTTTATACTTACTATAACAACCATGCTTACTTGAAGATTTGGCGGCCTAACTTCAGACAAATTAACAACATAAGAAACATATAAAACTTTAAAATACGACTTTATATGCTTTTCGTAATGTTTTTTGAACATGTGATAATAGTCTTCTACTTACTATTGAAGCCTTTGCCACACCCAACAATTTACCTTTCTCGACTGGGTCTCCATTGTGAAAAACATTTTTTTATTAATGCCTCATTTAAAAATGAGTTTCAACCATTTTTGAATTGAAGAAAGAATATATAATGGCATTTCGAAAGTTCAATCAAAGATGAAAACGAAATAGTTTTTTCAAGAACTTCCTGAATAGAAGTAGTGCTCGATTAGATTAAAATAAATACTGAATTAGAGAATCAATAAACAGTCCCATTACGGAGCAAACATCATTCCATTTATTTGATATGACGTTTTTTTTGAGAGACAAGTGCTCGATGGTCCCTTAAGTTCACTATTGCCGTTTATTGTTCTTCGAATGTTATGTCCTGAGCTGTTGGGGCCTTTCTTTGACTAAAAGTACGTTTCCATATCTTTGTCTTTTGGCCTGCAGCCACTGAATGCATTGACGCAAGAACGCATCAAATAAAAACTGATAGCACCATCATATATATTGAAAGGTAAAACAGTTGTTAACTCTGAAAGACTACAGCAGTATAATAAAAGTTGACTTTAAAAGCCATCTCACTAGGTTTCGAACGATTTAAACGCTTCCTTAAAAGCTTCAGCCTGATAACTTCCGTTTTAAATATTTCAATAGTCTTCTGTGCATACCACTGTTCATTAAAGCGAGTATTTTCAAATTACGAATTTGATAAACATTGAGGTGATGCCCAAATATCAAGATTTTAGTTTCAAATACCTTATTTTGGTACATAAAGGTAAATTATCGTTTTTGTTATGTCTCTTTCGACGATATAGTTAACTTCGGCCTCATAGACTATGTTGGTTTTTTCAAATGTCAGAGGAATGATCTAACGGTTGCGAACCAGGGTTTTCAGACGCCGAGCATTTCAGTAAAAATCAGCCTCCGAGCAAGTTTAAACCTTCAAGGGCCATTTCATCGAACAAATATCTGATCGGTTCCCCTTCACTATTAATGCAGTTCTGACACTTTCAGATAGTTCATTTTCTTCCTTCATTTAATTATTTTTCACTAATTTAAATGGTGACTTCAAAAAAAATAATTTATAAGTCGTTAATTTGTCAAACATGCGCATATCCGGCAACGACGTTATTTTATAATATTGAAGCAGAAGATTCCGAAATCTGCGTTCTGTTATCAGATTATTTTGACCAAAACTAGAATAAAAAATCATCAAATAAATGAAATAATGTTACAATACGCATGATATATGTATTAGAAAATTTCCTTTTCCCAGAAATTTAACAATTAAATTAAAAATATGAAAATAAACCAAAATTATTTATCAGTATCAAAAAAAACATTATTTCGGTGACAAAGCTCTTTAACATGAAAGACAAGCCAAGAGTTATCTTCAACTTTGAAACAGCCTTGTTAAAATTCTTTGCATGAAATTTACACAATAAAAAAAGATAAGCTAACAAAGTAATAGTCATCAGACATCGCTCAAAATTAGCTTTAGGTTCAAAGAGCTGCTAAAGAAAAGTTAAATTAAGAAGAAACAGCTTGATACTCGAAAACAAAGATTTAGCATATCAGTCTCGATTCTGGATACTACTTTCAATTACTTCAAATTGGTCGATTTACCAAAATCGAGAAATTATCGATTAACGAGCACCTCTTACTTTCAGATTTGCTCGTTCATCGTTGAATAGTACATCATCAACCATAAAAGAATAGTTAACAAAAAATTTTGTATAGCCTGAAATGAGTTGCCGAAAAGGTAATGATGGTCCAAATTCTTTACTTATGATTACATCTTTATGCATCATATAATAAAAAAAATGCTTAAAAAATAATAGTTAATTGCTAATTTCGCGAGATCGCCTTGAGTCCTCGTTAAATTTCGAAAAGTAATATTCAAAACAATATTATTTAGCGTAAGGTCATTTAAACTTCAGAAAGTCCCTGTAAATGGTGAAAAAAATTTCTTCAACACGCATTTTTATGTACACAGTTAAACATTCTCCGTGCAAAAAACATTTCATACTCAACAATGCTAAAAAATAAAAATTAAGATTGTTTCTCCATCAACTGAGCAATTAAACATTGTTACAGCAAACGACAAGCCTCTTAAACAGACACAATATGTTAGCCCAGATAGCCAGTGAGAGACGGCAAGATTAAAAACATATCTTAAAATAACCCTTATGGGCCTAAAGTAATATGGTATTCCATGTATTATATAAAGTCAATATTTTCACCAAAATCTTTGCTTTATTCACGCAATTTCTGTTGAAGCTCTTTCTTTAAATAACATTAGTCTAGGTTCATGTTACGCCCACCATACATGAAATATTCAGAGTCTCGCAATTTTTATTGGCAAAAGAGTTTCGTGTATGGAACAAAATTTCAGAAGAAGACCAAAAATTTGGACTGCGGCTCATTGATGAAACCCCACCCCGGACGCGATCAATTCATCGATAGTATAATGGATGCTTCTTTTTATCAAGATGATCCAAAGAAGATGGATGACAACAAAGACGAATGAATCAGTTTATGATGTACAGTTTGGAATGCTTCGTTTACCATTTTTTTTGATGGCTCATCTTATTAATTCGTTCTTTGTTGTCATCATCTTCTTGATTCATCTTGATAAAAAAAGAAGCATCCATTATGCCCTATCGATGAGAATTTAATCCGTCAGAATTGTTCTCGTCCATGTGTAATAAAGGCCTGAATTCAAATTTTGATGTATACAAATTTTGTTCCATACACAGAAACTGCTTTTGCAATAAAAAAATTTGCAGTTTCTGGAATGAGATTTCATGTATAATTGAATGCATGCTTCATCAACATGAGATAAGATAATGTTATTTAAAGAAAAGAGTCAAAATTGCATGGGGATAAAATAAAAGACAATACGGTGTTGGGTTCAAATATTGACTTTATATAATACATACGACAATTAATTACTTTAATTTACCCAAGGTTATTTTACATTAATAAGATATGTTTTATTTGAAATCTTACCGTCTGCTTTCACTTTAACACTTGAACAGCATATTATTGTCTGTTAAAATTTATCGTTTGTTTTATTTTAATGCGTTTAATTTAATAATTGAGTATTCTTGCAGAAGTGTCTGTTTATTTTTATTATTGTTAGTATAAGAAATGTTTTTGCACGGAAGAATGTTTTTGCTTGTGTACAAATGCATTAGAAATTTGAAGAAGTTGGTATTTTTTTTTTTTCCTTGTTCTGGGAACCTGGGGTTTAAGAGGAGTGAGCTTACCTTTTACGCTAATATTCATTTTGAATAATTCTACTTTTCTGAAAATTTAACAGGATAAAAGAATCAAATAATAGTATGTTAGAAAAGTAAAATTAGCGAAAACCACATTATTTTAAACATTTTTTTTTAATTATATGATACATAAAACCATAATCAAAGTAAAAGAAATTTGACCATCATTCATACCTGTTTTCCACGGTAACGATTTACTTTTCAAAAAAATTTACAAAAAAATATATTTTTATTTAACTATTCTTTTATGGTTGATTGAATAGTGATGCTACTATTCTTATTAGATTGAGACAAATCTAGAAAATTAAGAAATTTCCATTAATCAGTCCTCAATGCATTTCTATTTCAGTTTGAACGTAATCAGTAATTTGAGAAATATAATTGAAAATAGTATCAAATTTATCAGAATTTAAATGACAATTGTTAGTTCTTCATCTTTCGAGGACTTTCAAACAGGAAACATCAACCGTTTCTTCTTAATTTAACTTTTTTTCTGCCATGCTTTGGGCCTATGGTAATTTTGACATCGCAGGAATTGCTATTTTTTGTTAACTTATCTTTTTTTTTAGTTATTACAAAAATCCGATTTCATACAAAAATTTAACAAAACAACAAAGTTGAGAATAACTCAACATGCTCATATTAAGGCTTGTCACCGAAGTAGTAATTTTTTTTATTACTGAATAAATGTCATTTTTTAAGCTTCTTAATTTCATATTTTAATTTAATTGATTAAATTTCCTTAGAGAAAAGGGAAATTTTTCCTAATATAATCTAACATATCTATTATTGTAATGATTAATTTCATTTATTTATTGGACTCTTATTCCTCTTTGTTTGAATTAAAAATATCTGATAACCAAATTTTTAAGTGTTTCGGAATCTTCTGCCAGTAAACATATAAATAGCATCATTTTCCCCTTCTATTCGGATATGCAGTTTATTTGTGCATTAATAAACTTATACCATTTCTTTTTAAAATCTATTATTTAAAGTAAGTTTCAAAAAATAACATTCTAAAATGAGGAATGAAACAAGACTATCTTAAAAGTGTCGGAGCCAAAATTAATAGTAAGAAAGAATTGATAGATATTTGTCTTAATTAAATAGTTCTTAGGATTTATATTTTAAACGCACTCAGAACAGAGTTTTTACTAAAAAATACTCAACGTCACAAACCCCTGGATTTTTTAAATCGGTTATATATAAAATCGATTTCCTGACGTTTAAAGAAAAAATAACTCTATAAGTCTATAAGAATTAAGTTTTACCAATAACTATATCATCAAAAAGGAAACCTGTAAAGCAATAATTTGCCTTTACTCTTGTAAATAAACATTTATGAACCAAATCTCCAATATTGAGCCATCACCTCAAGCATTGTATAAATCATAGTACAGAAAATACCCCTTTATAATGAACACGAATGAGGTATAATTAGAATATTAGAAATATTTAAAGCACAGGATTATCCGAATTAAAAAAACACACAAAGAAACTTTTTAAAATAAATTTAATCGCGATTTAAAATCATTCAAAGCCCAAAATTAAGTGCTTTAAAATTAAAAGATTAGATCCAAGCTTTTTTTGTTGCTTTCGCTGCTAATTCAAGTTAACAATATTTTTATATTTCTAACAGTATTGCTACACTATATTTAATTGCTATGAGATTACTTTTATTTGATGCATTTATTTGGATAATATGACCCAATTGTACTGATAAAAAGATAAAGACATACAGAGCATTTACTTTGATAAAAAAGAAAAAATTTGTAAAGATATACCAGTTTTCTTTATTCAAAGAACAATTAAAGGTCAAACAATTTAAATGTAAATGAACTCTAAGGTTTATTATGAAACACCTTATCTCAAAACATCATACGTCACAAGGCTACCATAACCGGCGTGATGATATTTTCTCCATAATGGTTTATTTTTATTGTTCTCTACCCTAATTATATTTGGTTTGTCTAATGAAATTTTTTACTCCTATTCTGGAAGTTCTTGTTTGTAAAATAATTTTCGTTTTTCATCTCTTGATTAAGTCTTATTAACTTTCGAAATTGTATTAATATTCTTTTCTTTGAGACTAAAAGTAGTTAAAAAGCATTTTAAATAGGGCATGAATAAAAAAATGTTTTCCTTAATGAATTAATCTTCAAAGAAAAATTAAATTGTTAAGGTGTTATTAAAGGCTAGCAAATTGGGAAGATATTATCAACATGTGTACAAATAAAAAACATTACGAAAAACATATAAAATCTCATTGTTTTAAAGTATATGTTTCTAGAGTTTATTTAAGTTTAATCCCAAGTTAAGAACATAATCATGCGTAAAATAGTTTGAAATGATTTATAGTAGAATTATTCAGTAAATTTTATCTGAAAAATGAAATAAATCTTAAGAAACTATTTTCAATTAAATAATATTTTTATTGCTAAAAACTTTGGTGACATAAACGTTTTTACAACGTTTTTCTGAATTTCACTTGTGTGTAAAATAACAAATTTTCGATCGTTAATTTAACTAACTTCATCAAGCTAGAGCTTTGAAACTTTAGAATCGTCTGTACTCTCGCCTAACAATGCAATATTTAGACATTTGCGACAAGCTTTAACCAATATTTTCTCTAATAATGCAGTTTATCCAACCACTTGGCGCGATTTCAAAAATACACCAAACTTGGCGTTTTTTTTTTTTTTTTTTTTTTTGCTTAACGTTAAAGTCTGAAACGGACCAGGGAGTAGCCACATTTGGCAAATTGTTGCCAACAATTCTTGTGTCGCTAAGGGTGGTTAAGAACTGCATTCCAACAATTTAATTTAATGGATGAATTAATTTTTAGTTAGTTTTAACGTTTTTTTATGTATTTCACTTGGTGTGTGTCTATCTGTGTGTATATCAGTGTAATGTCAAATTTTCTATCATTAATTTAACCAACTTCCCATCAAGCTAGAGCTCTGGAAATTTTGGGAACCATTCTTATTTGTCTAACAATGCAATATTTAGATATTTTAAACCAGTTTTAACTAATATTTCAATAATTTTTCAAATCTCTTTGCCACCATATAAAAACGTTGGTTTTATCTAGAATTATTCTGTAATTTCAATTTGCGTGTGTGTGTCATCAAATTTTCGATCGTTACTTAACCGACTTTAAATTGCCAGAGCTCTGAAACTTTGGAATCGTACTTACTGCCTAACAATGCACATTTAGACATGAAGACAAGTTTTAAGTAATATTTCAATAATTTTTTTTAATAATGTAGTTTGTGTGTAACGGCGCCATCTATAAAGATATATTGAACTACGCAGACAGAGTGATCTCAAAGACGAGAGAGATATGAGGTTTTTTTACAAAGTTTTTAACTAATATTTCAATAATTTTTTTTTAAATAAACTTTGCCACCATTTAAAAAAAAAAATTGTTTTAAAAAAAGTTAGCTTTTTTTATCTCGAATTGTTAGTATTTCTTTGTCAGCATCATCATCACCATTGTTATTTTCTTCAACTGTCATCCCATACTCTATTTGTTATTAATGTTCTATCATCATCATTATTACTTATTATTATTTTATTGTTGCGTTTTGTCATCACCTTCTTTATTATTATTACTAAAAGGCTCTGCACCGCAACTGCTATGGACTAGCTTTTTCGAAGAGCTTTTTGTGGTCAAGTATTCTTAGAAATCACCAGTAAAGCGTTATTTTATCAATGTATTTTATATATTACTTGATTCTTTAGATATCATTTTGATTCTAAATGTATTATTTGTACACAGGGGGGACTACTTATGGGCACCATCTGAGCAAGGAATCATCCTTGGTGCTTATTTCTATGGCTATGTGTGCACACAAGTGGTCGGAGGCCGAAATACTGAAATCGCTGCGGGAAATAGCTTTCTATCCCAATTGTTTCCATTCTTTGACCGTTCATCACTCCTGTTGCTGCTGACATCGGTGTTGTAGCAATCGTTATTAAGTTCGTGTTTTGATGGGGCTTATTCATGTAAGAACTATATTTACCAATACTTGCTCAATGGTGTTAAAATTATTATTTAAAAAAACATTTCCGGATTTATCGGGAATTTCGACCTTTCCCATTGAATTACAATTTATTCATCATCCTTTACAAAAACGAGGTGTTGGGAAAGTTTTTTTTTGTTTAAGATGAATAAGGTTCCTCAACCAAAAATTGAAGCATTAGAATTATTATAGCTTTTGCCGCTTGTAATAAACTTAAATTTTCAAATTATAAAGCTCATTTATTAATAGAAAATTTTAATTTAATGGTAAGTAAACTCTTTGCATTCCATTCAGTGTTGAATCATTCTGATCATTAAAATGTAAAAATCTACAGCATGAGTAAACTTATCTCAGATCTAATTCATTTTGTAATGTTTGATTGTGGTTCGAAAATATAGTGAAATATTACAAAGATAAAACTTAGCTTAAAGAATAAAATAGGCTTGTTAACTCCCAGGGAGACCCATGGGAGTGTTACAAGGGAGTGTTATTGTCTCATGCTATGAAGACTTTCAATTGACTCCTCAAAACTCATTTCTCCTCCTCGCGGGCGGTGGTACTGCCATGCCGCGTAGCGGTGGTTCTGGAACCATTGCTTGAGGGGAGGGGAATATCTACATATTTTCTTCGAAAAGCTTATTTTTTTAAAAAAATTATCATGGAAATATTGTAACAGATAGCTATTGAAAGGAAAACATTGTATTATTTTCAAATAAATCACAGATAAAACGATACTTCAGATGTTTATATGATTTTAATGCCCCATTTTTTATCGAATTTCATGAACACGTTTTCCACTTATATAAATCAATGTACTATACTGAGACAAACAGCCCAACGCCAGATATCATCGTATCATGATCATTAAAACAATCCAGTGTTAAACAGTTTTCGGAATCGTAACTTGTCTCAAAGTTAAAAGAAATATTTAATAATAGTAACAAAAGTATCAAAAAATCTTATCGAAGTAATCAATGATTCTGCAAGGAAATCGATTTTTCCGCAATGATTGTGAACAAATGAACTGGAACCATTGAGCTTTTAAACAACCGAGACTACTCCAAATCATTAGAGGTTTGGTATTCACAGCATTCGCCTTGTTTGGACACTGGGCGCCAGCTAATAGAGAAAGAAGCACTCTGATTGCACTTATGTATTGTTGGTGATCAAATAGAACCATTATCATTATGCCTCTCTACAGGATATCTCTGCGAGTACGGGTTTTCAGGAGGTTGGCCGTCTGTCTACTACATACAGGGTAAGCTTTCTGTTGTAACTCCAAAAAAATAGATATCTGAAATAATACTTTTTACAAGGTCAGTAAAGTTTAAATATTAGTTAAGCTACATAGAAATGAGATATATTCAACCATTCTTAATCGCCATTTTCTTTTCACAACAAGAAAGAATTTCACGGCTCAGATGGAGAATGAAGCTAATGGATTAATTAATTAACGTAACTGAGACATAATTGATGCAATTTTCCTTGTATAATTGATTTTTTAATAATAGAAGTTGCCTAAATTTTGAATTTTGTAAGATCTCTGCAGAAATATTTCTGAGTTATGAAGATTTAAGAAAATGGCATTCTAGCGATACTGAGAGTCAAACTAAATTTTAGTGAGCTTTTAAAACCCATTTATTAAATCTTCAAATTCAATTTTTTTTTTTCATAAATCGCATACACCGCATTACTCAAGTGACTACACTAAACTTTCAACATACACAACAGCACTATTTGTCTGTTCTTAGCCTAGCAGTAGCTATTATTCTTTTAAAATTATTAGATAGTAACACCCGGTCGAACTTGGCGTTATCTTGTGCCATCACTATATCTAATATATTAAAATGAATTACGACACCACACTACAGAACCACCAAAAAAACAGCTTTCTCTTCAACATTTATTAATATATATCACTATGGCATTAATAGTGCTCAGGTTAAGTTTATTAATTCAACCCACCAATACCCAACAGCTTACCACACCAACTGCAACTCTGAATCTGGAACAATGTTGAAAACATTAGAACAATTTCAATTCGAGTGGCTACACTCGGACCTCAACACTAATCTATAAATCTGCTCTCTTTCAATAATATAGCATTTAGATTCCACCTCCTCCTCTCACTCACAACGCCTCTGATCCTCCTTCAGATAATTTACTCCTTCAGATGGAGTTTACCTCTTAATTTAACCGCTTCACTTCATTCCTAACTGCTTTGCATATTACGTCCTTCATCACGTTTCATTTTGGTTGGGCAAAGGCTACGAAAAGCACCAATCTCAATTGAAAGTCCCCAAGGTTAGTGAAGAGAAACCAAGAATAGCCCAATGTCACAAGCCTACCTCTCTATATATATATATCTAAATTCTCCACCGTTAGTAAAATATTTTCTTTATTCATCCAATTCAAGTTCACATACATTTTTTTTAAACTTGTAGTGAATGACAATTGATGTTAATACAATTTTTCAAACATTAATTAATTTAATTTAATTTAATTGGTGAAAAATGCAGTGTGGTCCAATCATTTGAGCGATTTCAAAATTGCCAAACTTATGATTTTTTATTGAACGTTAAGTCAGCGACCAGGGTAGCCAATGATTGGCAAAATACCCCAAATAATTTAATAAAAGTGTTCAAAATTTTTCTTTGTTGACCTAAGTTAAATTTTTTTTTTTTTATATTACTTGTTAATATCAATAATTCTTCAAATACTCTTATGTTCAAAACGATGCTAACTTATAACAAAGGAAAAAAAATATTAAGAAACTTTTCCACTGTAAGAACTGATATTAGTTTAAACACTAAAATTAGAATAAACGATAAAAATACTAAAGTAAATACCAAATTATTAAAGATGACTATAATTCTTTTTACAGATATTAATGTTACTACAAGCAACTTTAATAAATTTTTCGTACATAAGAGTCACTAGAGCGCCGACCACACAAGATACAAAGCCAAATTTCTCACCAACTTCTTTAACATTAGGTTATTTTCATTAATAATTAAATATTTAATAAGTAATTCTTCATCTTAAAATTTGAAGTCCTAAATTTATTGAATTATTTTCTATTCTCATGGCTTAGGAAATATCTGTAGTGAGTATTACAATTCCTGATCAGGTAGTCTTCAGAGACAATACTTGAATAATAAAAAGTTTAATCATCTCGTTTATAAACACTAAAGAATGTTTTGAACAATTTGCTTTTACTTTCAAAAAAAAAACAAAACGGTTTTCTTTTGATGTATAAAAAAACAGAATGAAGCTTCAACTATTTTGGTGAAAATTCCATAGCTATTGCAAGGATTCGAGTGAATTTTGAAAATACGTTGTTTGATAATTATCTGCCAAATTTTTTCTATAAAGATAGTATTTGTAAAGAAAAACACATTTATAGTCATCATATTATTAAAATTATTACTTAACGTTTTGACGCTCTAAATTAGTTGTCCTTAAACTATTAACAATTTAACAATACCATTTTTTTTTTGTTCATTTGCGATGAGAATTGCGTGTTATTAAGGATACCATCTTTTTTTCGTTTTGAAATCCAGCATTTATATTTAATAAAAACGTTCTAAACTTTGTCTGCGTGTAAAGATACTTTGCCTGTCGTATAGAAAAAGCTGGATGCACATTAAACCATCGGAGCTCTAAATCCTAACGCTGAGATGTTGTGGAGTTAGGAGAATGGGGGGTGGAAGTTCACGAATAGTCTCGTCTCTTGACCTTGATTCACAACTACAAGGTCCGTCACCAAAAGTTTTGTAATGCTTCTAATTGCAATGTTAATAAACAATAAATCTTGGGAAAAGATTTGATATTAAACGGTCTATTTCAAAACGCACTTAAATTGCTGTGCTTGCATCACACTCATGAATAATATTTAAACAACACAATTACATCAAATATCTTAAAAGGTATCTAAACATTTAGAATATTTTTATAGATATACCATTTGATTTTTTTAATTATAAAAATTGGGAGATCTCTGTACTTAATTTTTAAATGGTACTCAGAAAGAAAACAAAAGATATTCAGTTACGTTTTTTTCACTGAGAATTAAAAATAAATATTTTGTATATAGAGCCTTATAATTGATTTTATATTCCAGTAGTAAGTTTGAATAAAATATTGTTCTAAGCTGAATGACTAAATCATCTATATGTTTGAAAGCTATATTTTCTCTTCTAGGACAGCAGGGTGTGTGTCATTTTGGTTTTCCGTCTTATAGTAAACCCGCAGATCATCCAAGAATATCCGCTAGAAATAGAATCATCTCGGAAAGGACAAATTAAGTGGGATGAGCAAAAGTAAATTTTTAACTCTTCAATTTTTTAGATATATTTTGAAATTTTTTTAAAAATATTTTATCTTTATATTTGTGTACTTTTGAATGTACTCATATGCCAGACTTAATTAAATTTCTTTAAGCTAATTTATTTGAATATGTTAATATTTTGTGTTCTATGCACTACCTCGGGAGACCTTGATATACAAATGCCATTACATCCTACTGATTGTTCCGAAAGTTAGGTTCTAAGTTGTTGTATCATTATTTGGCTCTCTTGTGTCATAATTCAATTTGTATATCAACTCCAGACAGTGGAACACTCTAAGATAACCTAAGGCTAATCAAAGAAACATTACTTATCAATATGCCTCAATAGTTCTCAACCTGGCAAACCGTTCTAATTATATAAATTAAGTTATCACTGAGGCTTGTTCAGTCTCAAACCTCCTGATAGTCCTATATGATCACCATACAGGTCAATTAGTGTCACTATACCATCAGTAACATTCTTACCCTCTCATATTCTTCTAAATTTCCTTATCTTATATCATCCACATCTGAATCACTACTCTATTTAGAACTGCATCTAATTACATAGCTACTGCTTCATTTGGTTGGAAGAACTTATTGTATGCAATTAATCTCAATAAAAGTCCCACAAGGTTAATGAAGAGAAAATCAAGCGAGAGCTCAACGGCACACAAGATAACGTCCAGTAAATTGTTATTAAATATCCTTTGTCCAACGTATTTTTACACCGTAATGGAACTAACTTCTTTCGAATTATTCTCGTAATATGCCTTTGAATGAACGAGAAATTGGGAAGAGTCCTTGACAAAATTTTCACAAAATTGTGTAAATCTGGATGAGTAGAATCCGAATAACCTAAGTTCTAACAAAATTTAAGAGATATGGGAATTTGAATATGATTTTTTAAAACTGTAGTTTGAGACCTAGTAGAAAATGAGTTCCTATAATTAGTGATAATTGTATTTTCTTTTTTATGAGTTCCATGTGTTTTCCCTACACTAATATTTATATAACGGCTTACGAAGCAAACTGTTACGTAAAGGTAACTGCAACTTGTAGTCTACGAGTACAACTGCTACTCGTAAATGATAACAGCACATTGTGTTTAGCGACAATGTACTGTAAATCAGGTAAATTTGCTAACGTTTACGAGTACAACTCAACTTTTTAGTCGTTAATATTTGTAAATCTGCTAACCTCGTATATTTAAAATACTACAGAACATTTTCAAATAAAACTAAAATGAATTAGGAACTATAAGCACTTGAATAATGATTCATCTCACTTCATAATTTGTATCAAATGAATGCAATTGCTTTCGTATTTATGTTAAATTTTTACAGGCATCGGCAGTCATGGACAAGTCCTTCAGTAGCAATGCCAGTGTGGACAATTGAAGTTTCTATCTTGCTCTGTTGGGGGTATACAATCACTTCAGCAAACTGCCGACGTATTTAGCACTAGGCATGTTTCAATACAAAAGGCTGTAGGTATCTTTTAAAAAATATTCACATCAAGCATTTAAATATGTTTGTTAAGAAAAGGATATATTTTAAATCATACTCTCCACACGTTTCTGAATTTTCATTTTCCTGATTATGAAACAAATTATTAGCTTATTTAATTTCTCAAGAATTTTCAATATAAAAATTGAATTGAAAACCGCAACATCGGTTCATAGTGTTTTGTTCATACATTTTTTTAATTTTACATTGCAACGAACGTTCTTCATTTCCTTTATTCTGAGTTGGAGCTTATATGTTAATACACCAACTGAAGACGTGTTTCTGAAATCAAACCACAACTTTCATTAATTCACCACTGCGGGAATAGTTAATGTTACTCTCATTCGAATCCCCAACTTCAACTGACTAACTTATTATGATTTAAATATGAAATTTAGGCTTTACCAATTCACAGGTTAAAAGTTCGACACAATTTACTAATAGTAATCTTTAGCCTATAATTGTTAAATATATTACAATATATTCAACTCGCAAAAACTAACCAAGTTGCTTTTTGGTTCTCTAAGAATGGCTTTTCCTGTGCATGGATTGCACAGCTTGTTTCATAGATCGATGTAAAAAATACACGATTCGTCATATATGTTTTACTCCTTCCAGTGTTTGGGTCATTTTCAATTATATTCAGTGTGCAACAAACATTTTGCGGAGTTTCTTGTTTTTCAAACTGAAAATTTTGCACGATTATTAGCACACACTTTTGCATGGTACTTTACGTAAATTTGTCGTATGAAATCTTGTCAATTCTTGCAGTTCCCAGTAATCGTCCAAAATTAAACCGACGGTTGATAGAAAGATTATCGATTTGTTGATATTGTCATCCGTTTTGACGAGGAAGGGCAACACGGCGGCGGAATCATCTTCAACGTCTTCGTTATCTAGAAAAAATGCCTAGAGCACTCAAAAACACGTGCAACTGGGTTAAACGTTCATTAAACCACACATCTTTGATAATTACGGTCAGTTTCATTAGTGGCTTTTCCAAGTTTCACAAGATCGAGATTTCACAACAATTGTTGTTCTATATCACATCTTATGCCATTTTCCGGCGAAACTAATATCAAACAACAAAACAAAAATACTTGATGCGCATGAAGGCTACGTCTATACGTGATTTGTTTACAGAAGCGAGAGCACTGCATTCGAAAGAGAAGTTTCAAGCTAAGCAGCTGTCAGTCCCTGGGTTTGTCGCATCGATCACTCTGAGCAGCCTTCAGTCTGTTATTAATGTCCACATTCCGTATTAAATATTAGATACATTTCAAAATAAATTCTGATTTTAGAAATAAATAGGTTTTTCAATTTGTTATCAGTGATCTGGAATACAAATTTATATAGAAAAGAAAAAAGACATGGGATAAGATAAATTTTCTACCATTTATAGCAAGATTATTAAACCAGCCGCCAAATCTCACATAAATCCAATACTCTCAATGCTATATTTTTCATGTGTAGTTTATGCATTAATATTTTTGATTATCCAATGACTAAATTTAATTAGAAACAATTATATCAAAAATTTTCTTTTGAAATTTTCCAAAGAAATCTAACAAAAACTACACTTGCAGAATGGGATTGCTGAATTCTTGTTTACCAAGCACCCGTAGCTCACGTATTATTTCTATCTGGTTAGGCTACTAGATTCTTTGAGAACAAAAAAGATGAATTCCACCAAAGAAAAGGTTAACGAAATATTTGGGTAAAAGTTTCTTACTATTTCCTATGTCTTAGAGCAGATCCAAGTACAGTTAGATATTTTTGCAATAAAATTGTCCAATAATGAAATACTTCATTGTTTATACACAATATCCCTGATTTATAAGTCTTTCGAATTTTGGAAAAAAATTAGTAAAATATTTTACTTGATCAGGTTATCATCAAGACATTACAAATATGGAAAAATATGTCTATAATAGTGCATTTAATATTATTACAAAATTCTGAGTAGATACAGTCCAACACTGGGAAGATAATTGTAACAAATGTTTATTCATAAAATTCTGAATCACAGGTAGCAAAGCCCAGACAGTAACAGCACAAATCACGGAAACACAGAATTTATAGTGTAGACGAATAAATATAGGAACAAAAACAGCACTAATTGGTAGCAGTCAATAGTTGTGTCAGTAACATCGAGTTCATAGCATACTAGTCTTCACACTTCGGACAAGCCTCGATACAACTCAGCACTTCAAGAGCATTGACAGTCTCTGAAAATACACGTTTGCTTCTCAGCAATTTCACACTTAGCACCTCCTACCGAAAGTTAATCGCCAACCACTCAGCCCCTGATCTCTGACATCTAATCTCTTCGCTATTAAGAGGCGTTCGCAAGGTGTGATGTCACTGGGAAATTACATGGAAAAGTCCTGTAATCTTTTCTTCCAGGAGCGACTCTGCCTCTAAATTCCAGCACTTCCAAGAAGTCCTTTTACCATAGTCGCCAAAATCATTGCCAGTTAAGGGATCAAACTTAAACTTCTTAGTAAACCAGATGAAGTCTCTGAAAATGTTTATTTTCCTTCACAAGAGAACCGTTGGCAGGGAAGCATCATTTCGGTTCGTACAATATTGGTAGTGTCATCAAAAAAGTCTGAAGTGTTATTCTTTGTCATTAAATAAAATGCAGACTAAGTAACAACTTATTATTAATTTCCAGCAATACTTATTTGTGGTTGATCGTAAAGAATGGAACTAACTCCATGAATATTATTTACAATTTATTAAACTCTTTTGTCTCCTTCAATGCATATGTACTATTGACGCTCAACATATCGACTGATTCTTATTTCTTCCAGAGTTGCTAACACATATTTTAATATCTGTGACTTTTCCTTCTTGACAACATCCGTAACTAAACGGATTTTTTAGTACAGATTTCATTTTTGGGAAAAGGAAAAGGACAGGTTAAACTAGGGGAATGGGAAGGATATGTTCCAGTGTTGCAGTAACCATTTTAAGAAAATTGCTTAACGGTGACATGTATAAGAGCGTTGTCTTGCTGTGCTGAAATCATTGCTACAGTTCTGGCCATTTTTTCCCTTTCTCAGTTTAATCTAAACTTACTTATTATGTTCACTATCTGTCCCATGGCCCCATGGTTCTCGAAGTTGACTTAACGTCCAGAGTTCGAATCATCTCCTATTTTCCCATGACCTTCTAAGCGAACTTCAATGTCTCTCTACTCGTGAACGGGACGTACAATTCATTCTTTTTTAACCCCAAGTAAGCATCTTTAAATCCTCCGTTAGATCAAAAATTTTCATTCTCTCTCACACTACACAACATAGCTATTCAAAGTTACCCTTTGGTAGATTTCCAGAATTCAGCATTTAATGCAAGTGAGGTAAAAAGCACACTGATTCATGATTGTGAAACCCAAATCTGTCCTTCACCGATGTGGTTAGTTCTGCAGGTTCGGACACGTCCAAGCGTCATAAAGTTGCTGGGTTGTCATTGAATTCGTTGCAATATGACTAGCATGAAAATCCTGTTTTTAAAGCTCTGACTCGTATATTTTTTTCCGAAATAAATATCTCTTCAGTGCAAACTGAATTTTCATGAATTTGAAGGAAAAGAACAGAAACTATACTTAAAGTATTAAAACAGGATTTTTTTGAAATTTTGTCGAAACCATTAACATAACTTTTCTAGTGATATACCTGACACAGTAAAATATTTTTCTATGTTCATGTATTTTAAAAATCCATAATACTCAATAATATTTTATATTCTCTGCAGTTCTTTTTCATGAAGAATTTAAAGAAATAGGAGAAAAATATTTACATAAATAGTGTCCATTTTAGATTACTTAAAATAGCTAAATCTGAATAGTACTATAATAACTGATGGCATAATTGGTTTTAAAATTAGAAATACACTTTAATTACATAGGTAAAATGAATTTTTGGCAAGTTCACTCAACACACAAGGAATTAAAACGATTTAAAAATGTTCTAAGTGTTCTTTTGTCTAATTCTGAGGTTAGTTCACACGAATTGGAAATACATTTTTAAACATAAGAATTAAGTATATGAACATATTTTAAGTAGTTAAAAAATCATTTCCATATACAAGAGATCTAAAATGTAGAAGCAAATCTAGTAGAAAATGCATTGACACAAACAGAAATGACTAATAAAATGAACATGCTGCAGCTAATAATGATAGAGGAGTGTGTAAGTATTATTAAAGAGTTTTTAGAATCTCAAAAACGATATAGTACGAGATATTTTTATTTTATTCAAATAAATATTTTTTATTAACCTCTGACTATAATGTTGTTAGTATTCCGCTATATAACTTGAATTTAATCCATTTTGTTGTTAGCAGGGTCTGTTTGTAATTGCCTCTATTCCAGCTGTAAGATGATAGATTTGTAGCCATAGCATTGCTACGCAGAATGGCGTTCTTGGTCTCACTGGAGGTGGCATGTCTCCATCGCAGCTAGACATGCACATCATGCATGGTAATAATATGAACAATTAGTCTCCTTTGGGGCTACATGTTTTAGGTGGATTCACTTTTGGCGTACCAGATTACTTTTCAATTTTTTTCGTTTGCTTTATTTTAGTTTCTAGCTCAAATATATCTCTAATTAATAATTTATCGTTTCTTTAATTTTAATTATATGTAGCTGATACAAAAAGCTTGAATTTTAAATATAATTTATAGTTTACTTAAATTTTAATTACATGCAGCACCTCAACTCATGCAGTGTAATATGGAAACAATTGCTCAAACTTTGTGGGCTACAGGTCTTAGGTGGATCTATTTCAGTAAATCAGATTATCTAATTTTTTTGTTTGTCTTTATTTAGTTTCATTTAGTCTCTCAAAATATTCAATTTAATAGTTTATCGTTTTCTTTTAATTTTAATTATATGTAGCGATACAAAAAATATTGAAAATTATTATATAATTTATAGTTTACTAAATTTTAATTACTTTTAGCTTAAATATATTCACTTTAATAATTTTATCGTCTTTAATTTTAAATCAAAAAGCTTATATTGTCCATTCTCGATATTTCATCGTTTGTTTTAGTTCTCAATTTAATTGGGTCTATAATAATATTAAAAGCGCAATCCTGGGGCTAAATACTATTCCTATTTGACTTTGCATAGTATTTTGTAATCTTTTTTTTCCTCTGAACTGATAGACAGCAAAATGTTAAAATGCACTTTCTGTTTCATACAATTAGCTAAGCATATAACACTTTTTTCTAAATCATTTTTCTCTACTTTGTATAGAAAGAAAATTACTTGTGGATTATCATATAAAGGAATACTAAGAAATTATTTTGATGTCTCTATTGCATCGATAATATGATAATATTTATTTTATCCGAAACAACAGATTCCTCCAATTTTTTGAAGAAAACACCTTTAAATTTGAGAAGAAACAAATATCCATACTATAGATATTTCATTTTATCTGTGAAATCTGGAAACCTGTTCTTCTATACAGAAGTCTGAGAATCTTGTTTTGTATAAACAGGCATAAGTAAAATACTATAATAAATTAATTATAAAAAAGCTATTAATGAGAGCTAGGTTCAAGAGCAAAGTGTAAACTAAATGGCATAAAGGGGAAAGGAGTATTATTTCATTTTAGAGGTATTCTAAACATGTTGTTTCTGTTTCTAGAAATATGTCATGGGTATAGTTGATAATTTTATGTTGTAAAATTGTAACCAATTTCTATAAACATATTTCTACAAATGAATCAAAGGCATCTTTCGCCTTAATATAACTGTGTCACAGCTTTTTAATATTTCAAATTTAAAAATAATGTGGAATTTCTTCATCCAACTCAAGCATTCTATAATAGAAATATTCAAATCTTCATATCATGTATAATTTTTGTCGTAACAGATGAATTTTGAGAATTTTTGACACGACATTACCTCAAAGATTCATGAGGTTACTGTAATTTTGTACAAAAATCTATCTTAAATTATATAGATTGATACACTAATTTTTGCGTAATACTATTTTGTATAATAAAAATATTAATTTTTCATATTCAATATTAATTTTATTCTTGTAACTTAGCACCAATTTAACAGGGAAAATTCCTCTGACACTCTTATATGATTTTAATAGCTTAAAACATCAATTTAACTTGAAATACATTTTGTTTAACAAGAATTTTCTCCCATGCATTAGAAATCAGAAATACACAGAATCTAAATAAACTAAGCTGTTAATATTAAATTTTATTTTCATTGATAAGCATCGTATTAATACATTTTATTGAAAATATATATATATATATATATATATATATATATATATTGATTGATAAATTAACAATTCTAGAAAACTGCCTTCTAACAGTTTAAAAGCATGTTATAACTTTAAATATAAAATTTTTCAAATTTCGCTTATTCTTCAAAAGTTGGTTTCAATATTTTCATGTCATTATCTTTAAATATTCCTGGTTTAGTCTATTTTGATTTTCATCTAATATATCTTCTTTGAATAATAGATATATATGTATTATTACATATATATATATATATATATATATATATATACATATACAATATATATATATATATATATATATATATATATATATAATTTTCCTTTTTTACAGCTTCTATTTTTGGACTTGTAAATAGTTTTGGTTGTACTGCAGGAATATTTTCTCCTTTGGTTGCAGGATTTCTGTTAGACGATGCAGTAAGTGCAACTTCTTTCAGTTTCTTCTTCTTTTTTTGCATTTTGAATTTTTGCGTAATATATGATATGCATTTTAAATTGATATATTAAATATTATCCATTTGGAAGCGAATGTAAAACAATATAATGAGAGATATCGTTGTAAAAGTTTGTAAGAGAAATCCTTTATTTCCAATATCCATTTCTATACATATTTTTTACTTATTATTTGTTATTTTATTTGCATTGCGCCGCATAGTATTTTTCATCTTATAAACTGAATTGCGAAATATAAACTGAAGTACAATACAATTATGCTCATATTATGAAACGTTTTTACTTGAAACGTTTTCACATGAAAATATGAAAAAGCTATGTTATCAAATTATTTTTGCTATTGTTAGTAACTTTATGTCTGAAATTTCTTAAAAAATGTTCCTTTTTTTTACTTTCAAAGTCACAGAATATTCCTTAACAAAGAAATGATTACTTCGTGGTATAGGTTGAGACATTAATCTATTCACCTATTCAAGATTTTCTCTTAATTCATCTCGGGGACTTTCGGTGATTTGAATTGCATAAAATAGCAACTCCTTGCCAACCAAAATAAAACACGATGAAGTAAATTAGAGGAAGATAAGAAGTAAAGTGAATTGAACTATGGATAGTGATATGTAAGCGAAATAGAATTGAAAGGGAGATAGAGGATACCGACAAGTCGATAGATATTTGTAAATTGGATTGAAGTTAGCCAGAAGCAACTCCTTGTTCGAGTAAGAAGAATTAAATTTGTTCTAAACAAGAAGCAAGGGATTCAGAAGGAGCGATTTGGTAAACTAGGATTAATAGAGGTAATAGGGATTCAAGAGAGAGAGAGAGAGAGATCTTGCTCATTTTGTGTTCACAAATAATAAATTATGTTGTCTTTTTCTGTCGTTTCTTCTATTGGATTATGTTAACCTATTGACTATTTAATTAGACATTAAGATATCTGTGAGATTAAATAATGAAGGAAGACCATTAGAAGGTGTCAAGTAAAAACATTTTAAAATTAAAAAAATGTGTACAGCAGCTTTCATATCGAAAAGTCTTTATTCTAGTGGAAGAATTCTAAAATCTAAGCGCAAGATATTTTTACACTGAAAATTCCTAAATCAAACCAATTAACAAAATACTTTCTTTGAAACTAATTTATATCTTTTCTTATTAGATTAATTGAAAAGGAAACCAGTAAAAACTAGATGCAAATTAAACCAGTTTTTAGTTTAACAGCTTGGAATGCAAAAATACATATACATATAACATTACATGCACACATCAAGTCAGAAGACAGCTGCAGTCTTATATATAATTTCCATTAAAAACAGAAAATCATCCATACTAACTTGTACATACACATAAACACAAAAAATACATAATCAATAAATTTAAAAAAAAAACACGCTTAAACTATTAAAAAATAGAAAATAATTTTTAAGCCCATATACGAAGGTTACAACAAAAAAACGTTAAAAAAAATGAGTCACTGAAAATTATAAGATAAGGAAATTAAGCCATACCAAATTTACCAAAGTATTAGTTCATTTCCTAGAAGAGGTTTCAAATAAAAAATGACGACATAATACAACTCGGAGGTCAATTGATGGGAAATAGTGAGAAAACTTCTTTATAACTTTTCTTTACTCATTAGCTGTGTTTCGGAAAGTGACAACTTCTTGTAGGGAAAAAGGACATTTTTGTTTGTCAGTAGCTTCGACCACTTGCAAGCACCAAACAATTTCTCCTTAGTTTCATTTTTTCACGCATGGTCGAAGAACATACACACACACATATATAACCATAGACACATATATATGCATACATACATATACACTCTATAACAAAAAAAAAAAGGACGCACCAAGGAAGAGTTGTCCGATGGAGACAAAAATTGGCCGATAAGGAAATTATGTACAGAACAGAAAATGATTAAAATTTCAGAAAAATTGAATGATTTATTTCAGAGTTACATAGATACAAAGTAACGAGTTCAATAAGGTGTTAACCCATCTCTAGCCTGAATGCAAGCTGTCAAACGACGTGGCATAGATTGATAAAGCTCCCTGATGATCTCTTGCGGTATTTCTTGCCAAATTTGCTCCAATTGGCGGTCATCAACATTCCCTGGTCGATGCAGTCACCTTCCCATCATATCCCAGACAAGCTCGATTGGAGAGAGATCTGGCTGGCCAAGAAAAAGTTAGACAAGCTGTAAGACAGTTCATAGCAACACGTGCCGTATGTGGTCTGGCATTATCTAGCTAAAAAATAAGGCCTTGGTACTACAAAAGGAACGGTAGCAAAATAGGTCTCAGAATAACGACGACGTACCGCTGTGCTATAAGTTTGCCTCTATGACGACCAAATGGGTACAGCTATCAAGGAAAATGGCACCCCAGATTGGGTTGAGGGCCTGTGTGGCATGCAATAATGAAAGCAGGATCGGCACGCTGCCCCGGGCGTCTCCAGACATGTCTTTGAAGATCATCAAGACACAATTGGAAGCTGGATTCGTCGCTAAACACTGTACGTCCTCAGTCTGCATCATTCCAACCTGATTGAGCCAAGCACCACTGAAACTGGCTCGACAGTGTGCAGGCTTGAGTGGCAGGTGGAGTAGCGGTTGGTACGAGCGTGGATTTCATTCTATCAACCGTCTGTGGATGGTCGTGGTGTAGTATTGTGCGGGTCGCACGTCTAATGGTTGATAACGATGAATCAGGCGTTGTGACAGCTGATCGAACAATCACTCTGTCCTCCCGATCTGCTGTGGCCCTAGGTCGACCGCTACCATAATGAGGCTGAAATCTGCCATTGTCCACTCATTCTTACCAGCATCTTCTAATAGCCGCATCGCTTTGACCCATCTGACGAGCGATTCTCCGATTTGCCCAACCTGCCTCACTCAATCCAATGATACGACCTCTTTCAAACTCTGACAGTTGCTCTTAATGAGCTCGAATCCTGCGGCGAGGCATTTTTTCAGTTGTTGAAAGGTATCCTAAATCACAATGCAACAGAATATTTGACCATCAGATTGAGAATCGCTTCTTATATACACCTGCTGAGTGCGCAGTACCGATGCTCTGTAGCCCCCGCTATTAATTCATGGGACACCAAATTTTAATCATTTGTATGTTTGGTCCAAATATCTTTGCATACGAAATTTCGTTACAATTCGACAACTCTTTTTTGTTGAGTCGTTTTTTCTTATTATAGAGTGTACTTCCAAAATTGGATATGCTACGAATAGACAGTACTTTATGTCTAATGAAATTAAATTTTATGTTGACAATTTTTATATAAATAAATTTCTAAAAACTTAGTTTCAAAAGTATTATTATTAGTTTACATATATATATATTGTGAAATATTTTAATGAATTAGTCAAAATGACATTAGAAGTCAAGGCTGAATTAACAAGAATTTCCCGAATAAAGTCAATTTATTGCTGTAGAATAAGTGAGAGACTGTATTATATTCAGTATACACATTTGTGGAGACCGGAGGCTTCGTGGCCAAAGGGAGATAGCAATTTAACTTGTTTAAAATTTTTATGTAAGGATTTCTCTAGTTCATGTGGTTTTGAGAGGTCTGATTCCTAAGGATGTTAGAGACAGACAGAAAATATTGTAGGGACTAACCCTACATGTCTGAATCCATGGGAAGCTTACATGTTAGATTTTAATAGCGCATAATTGCATAAATTAAAAGTTAAATTGTAATGGTGTTAGAAATAAGAATGAATTTCTTACAGTGAATTAAAGAATGCGAAAATTAGAAAATTAAATTATACCCAAGAGTGAAACTATTGCATATATATATATATATATATGTGTGTGTGTGTGTGTGCGTGCGTGTAATAATTTCAGTTAAGTATGTGTATATATTATGTATATATTTTATAAATAAATAAATAAATATAAAATACGTTGGGCTTTACGAAACCGAAGTAAGAGTTTTCCACCTCAAAAAATGTCTTGCCTTTATAAGATTATCGACATGTTAAAAAATAAAACTATTAATTATTTCCCAACCTAGTAATAGAAAAATATATCATAAAAATATTAGGAGAAATGTTAAAAATTCTCATGTCATATATTAATATTCTTTATACTTCACAGCATTCTAGCGTTCAACAGTGGAGTGTAATTTTTTATATTTCATCCGGTTTCTACTTGCTTGGTGCTCTGATCTTTTTAACATGGGCTTCGGCAGAAAGGCAGCCTTGGGCATACATTCCTGTAACAGACAAACTTTTGATTCCATATACGCATGACGAGAAATTAAATTCTGTAAATAGATTCGGAAATGAAAAATCATACGGAAGTATATCTTGATTAAAAATGCATCATAGAATGTAAATAATGTAAATATTGCTGGCTGTTCTACTATGAATGTCTTTTTACTTAAATTACCTAGATATAGATTACCTTATTATAAGGAATTATATTGTTTTTATTTATATCATTTTTTCATTAGATTTTCATTCTTTATACATACAATCACTGTTCGACTCTTGTAAATATTTTGTACTGTTTCTGTATTTTCAGTTATTCAAAAATAAACACATTACAATTAAATAAGATTGTTTATTTTTTACTTGTATAAGCCTTATTATAGTTTTTGTAAGAGGATCATTCAAGATATTCGATTTTTTTCGTCAACTTCGGAAATAAATTTTAAAAATTTATACAAGCCCCTTTGTTTTCTTGTGATTTTGAAAAATGTTCGAAGGCATACATTATCAGTATGACATACTATAACCTCATTACAATTACAGTTGAAAAACGTTACACTTTTATATATTTCATACAGTTTATTTACATTCGGATCCTGATAACAAGTAATTCATTAACACGTGAGTCTGATTTACACGCGATTTTGCTGTGGGCTCTCTTATAAGCAATAGCCTGCGGATATGACTCCTAAATGTTATGGCGTCATAATTCTTCTTATTTTTTTTATGAAATTAAGATTAATCTTTTGCTCAGATGAGGTTAGATTTCTGATAAGTGCATACATCAATAATTTTTCTTTCTATTTTATATATAAAAATCTCCGTTTCTCGGGAAAGTGAAATGCTCTAATTTGGATCATTTTTTGCAAGAGATTATTTTAAAAATCTTGTGGCCAGTGAGATTAGTTATATGTTCAACAATTTTGTAAAAGTCAAAATTTATTTAAGAGTTATAAATATATTTTCTTGTATAATTGATTTCCTTATTAATTAAATATTATGTCGAGAGAGTGTAAACGTAAATAAAAAATTTATATGATCAAGAAAGAACTCAATGAATTAAAAAGAAACGAATTCGAAAAGTGGCAAGACAAGCAGAAATTGCCAGAAAGCATAATCTATTTGAGTCTGCACTACTTGGAAGATTAAACAACGAGGACATACTTTGTCAGTTTGCTGATATCAGAAAAAGAGTTAGGGCAGTGGAAAACTCAAATCTTGAAAAATATTTGTACGACACATTTTTCTTTTTGTTGATAAAATAAATAATGGTGCGAACCAGTCTGAACCAGTGCTTATTTTCTCGTTTTGATTGTTCATTCTTGCCGCATGGAGAAACAAAACGATGGTTTTGGTGACGGACCTCATAATTTTGAATCTCGATCAAGTGACGATGCTCATACCAGTGTTGGCACCCCACTGAGTTAGCTTCCACACCAATGGGAGGAACCCACTGTAATCTGGCTGAGATTTGACTTGCATCAGGTCCGCTATACGGAGTGGTACCAAGACTCGAACCCACGAACAGATGAAAACTATGCCTGCCGCGAGTCCGTGACTACTAGGCTAGCGCGACCACGCTTATTTTCTCAGACTAGCTAGTCACTGAGTAATTTAACGTAAATGTTCGTTATTCAGAAAATTCATTGTCGGAGTTAGAACTTATATATCACTCAATTTATATCGTTACTGTAAGCCAGGGGTCGCCAAACTTTTTTGATCATCGCCCCCTTTATAATTTTTCGAAATCTCCATAGACCCCCACAAAGGTAATTTTCAGGTAATTAAAATATAACTATATATTAGTCTAAATATTTAATAAATTAGAAACAGTAAGTAAAATAGCTACAGATTTTTTACTTCTTAATGAGATGAGTGTGCCTGGTGTTTCTTGGCAAGGTTCGCTATATTGGGTTCGAAATTAGTCAATTTTAACCGTAAATCCCCTCGAAGCTACACATTTAATTTATTTCTGTTTTTAGTTAAAATTGAATTAACGTGACTGAAACCGGCTTCAACCATATACGAACTTGGAAACGCCAGCATAAATGGCTGAGCCATTTCGTAAAGTTTCACATATTTTTGGTCACAAGGTCGTAAAGTTTCACAAACTGGTCACAAGGTCAAGTTGTGACATCACGGTATACATACGAAAACACATAAGGAAAAAAGCGGCAGATTGTTTTCTGATTTATTATTTTATTTTCTATAAAGAATATAATATTAAGTCAATTATAAAAATATTTTAAATTTTTACGTACGCAGTTAGATATGTGTAATTTGCGTATTAAGAACTGTTTTTCCTTCGAGTCCCAATAGACCCCCATTCGACCCCTTGGGTCAGATAGACCCCTACTGTTGTTAAATAGACCCCTAGGGGTCTATATAGACCACTTTGGCGACCCCTGCTGTAAGCAAAAGTGACCGTAGTGTAAAAAAAAAATTAATAGCGAATGGTTTTAAATAGCAACTGGGAGGTTATATCACAGCCGTTTTGATACTTAATATTCTAATCTAAGTTTTAATTTGGACTAGAAGCTTTCAATTTCCGATATGTTTCACTGTGTGTATTTGTTATAATTGTATGAATGTTGTCTGAATTAGTTGTGACTGTTTCAAACCTTTATGCATAAATAATCAACAAACAGTAACAAACGATAGAATGTTAGATCTCATCTATACAGGATTATTCAAAATGAATCATCAGATTTTAAAATTCCATATTTTCAAACATTCAAGACACAGAATGATAAGTAATATATGAAAACAAAAGAAAATGCGGAAGTTATATATTGTGAACAATATTTGGTCCTAGTATGTTCTTTTTGAATGCTATTTTACAAAAGCTGTTTCGGAAGCTTTCACGGAGCTCCCTCACATTTTGATCGATCTTAGGGGAGCAGAACAGAAGTTCTAGGTTGCAAATTGTTTCGATAAATATTAAATTTAAATTGACTAATATATATACAGGTGATTATTATTAAATACTTGCTGACATATTTACAAAAACACAGATGGGTTCATTAAAATGTTACAATAATTTCAATGTCACAATAAATTCAGTAAAAAAAGAGAGAGTTTCAAAAATTGTAATATAATGTTTTCAAACAAACAGGCAACATAAGTAAGAGCAATAGTTTAGTGGGTGCTAACATATTGCAAACATTTGTGTTGCATATAATGCGTCAAGATAGATTTTGTCATAATTTATAAATCTAATTTGGAAGAGAAAATTAATATCTTGTGATTGTGTATGATTAATAAATTCAAAATTCCTTGTGCCTTGAATGTGTGCGCTTAACATCATAACAAATTGGAGATAAAGAAATTAATACTGTGTAAACATAATTATTTTATAGTTGTTTTCATAATGAGAATTTTACATAATAATTTAACATTCATGTTATAAACAAATATGAGATTTGGTATGATCTGGTTTACAGTGATTACTTAGATTCCTTCGACATCTTGGTAAATAAAAATGGAACCATGATCCATATAAAATTGAGAATACTAAAATACAATGGCACTAATTTTCATTAAAAATCAAAAACATCTTTTAAAAAATAATTTTTCTTTTGAAACTTAACATTTGTAAAAATATAATGCCCCGTTTTTGATCCCATTCATTTTCCATGGACAATCTAAAGGAGAAAATTTCACCCTCAGAGCTTTAAGAGTAATGATGGGAAAAGCTAAAAAGGGCAATGACGATTAGATTGCGGGCTTTTATACTTGTGTGAACCGAAAATTTCTTTTAATTTATTGCTGAATATTCTCGATTTTCCTAATTGAGTTCTGGAAGATGTGTCGCTTCCCGAGACTCGAGAGGTGAAAGTAATAGTTTTTAAATATAAGAATTGGGATTTGAATTAAGTTGGATTGGCGTTAAAAGTACCAAAATTAGTAAGAAGGTGATAAATCGAACTCATCACATATATGTATATAGACTTAATAAAATGTGTTTCAAAAGCGACCCATAAAGTCTTTCGGATTGGACAGGGTTACTATTCAAAACAAAAGCGATGTAAACATAAAATTAGAAGATGTCATTTAAAGTTAAGATTCCAAATGGTAAAGACTTGTTTACTACTATTCACGTGACAACCTTGTTATCATAAATACTCTAATTTTTTATAAGAAATATATATAAATTCATCTTTTTATTAATATCATCTCATGTGCACTTTTCACTCAAAAAGGGCACATTTCTTCCAAAACAAAAAGTATGAAAGGCTTAAGTATCTCAATGGCAAAGATCATTAGCATCAAGATCGATGATGTCTTTGTCGAAACTTTGATTCAAGTCCTATTTCTAATGAATAATAATCATATGAAGTAATAAGGAAGTAGTGCATATTATATGTAACCGTGACTCAGATTCTGTATGGTGTGATTATCTGCTACAGTGTCAATTTCATCACTAAACCATAGCTCAGAGCTGGTTGCTATTTTTCTATATATATATGAAAAATGTCCTTTTAAATTGCTCTGAATTTTCCGAAAGGAAGACCTATATTTATAAAGATTCACAAGGTAAGGAGAGCAGAATAGAATGCAGAAAAATTTATTGTGTAACCGTTATTCATTAAAAAAAATGTAGGAAAGCTGTGTTGCAGTGCGTTTTAACAATAGAATAACTTACAAATTCATAAGTAGCTAATTAATTCATATTATCAAAGAATGCAACTAAAAAAATTTAGAGTTTGTTATAAATGTTTTAAATATATAAAAGCATTTTGTGATATATAGCTTTAGGAATAATCAACAAACGGAACTTTGAAAATAATATTATCAAACAGAAATCTTCCAGCAACATGATTTTCAATACGGTTGTGAAAATATACTTTTTTGTTTTTGTTGATTATATTATTAGAAAAAAATTTACATTCTTTATTAATTACAATTGTAATGTCATGTAAAAAATACTAAATGTATTTATCTTATTTAAAGAAATAAGATTATAGTGTTTACAAGCCATTTTAATTGGTTGAGCATTTTTAATAATACATACTAATACAGTATATAAACTAATATCTAAAAAGTAAAAATTTAACAACACATGAATAACAAAATAGAATTGTAAATTTCTTAAGTAATTATTAAAGTTTTAAAAACTAAAAACTCAAATATAAATACATAAAATATAAGAAAAGTAAATCAAAGACATAAAAGTAAACTTCTTTTTGAAAATTGAAATAAACTGAGAAAATAAAGACACAATGCAAAGATATAAAGTAAATTGAATTGTTATCTCGGGCTTGGAACAGAGATGCGTCTTAAAACATTTTCTTTGGATCCATGTATGTATGAATAGATAGAAAAAATCCCCCTCCATATATATATTTATATATATATATATATATATATATACAGTGGTAACCAGAATTGTGGACACTTTCGGAAATATTTATGTTTTTGAACTTTGTACTTTGTACGGGTTTTGAAAACATTACGTTTCACAAAATACTAAGTAGTACATATCAATTTAAAGAAAATTTAATAATAAATTCAATACAAAAAATAAAATACAAATATTTGCAATACAAAAAGAGTTAAGCAGCAATAATTATCGATATACATTAGATACTAATTATTACAGTGAGTTATCAGTACTTAGTAGGGTATCCTTTATTTCTTATTACAGCTTCAAATGAATGCTTCTTTGAGCGGACGATCGTTTTAAGCTCTTCCTTCGTTATTACATGATTCCAGGAAACAATTATAGCCTCAATTAGTTCACTTTTATTTGATGGATGGACAAGAGTTTTTAAACGATGCCACAAGTTTTCGATAGGATTGAGGTGAGGACTGTTTCCTGGATAACACAATTCAATGCTCTTTGTACGAAAACACTCTTTCGATAATTTTGCTGTGTGGCAGGGAGCAGAATACTACTGAAAATAAATGAAGCATTGTTGGGAAAGAGACTTATGATGGAAGGTATAAATTTTGGTTCTAGAATAGTGTGAATATTTTTTCTGGTAATCAGTGCACCATCGATAACATGAAGGGGACCAATACCATCTGCTGACATGCATGGCCAAATCATAGCACTATGTAGGGTTTTCACAGTTGCCTGACTGCAGTCAGAATGTTGCTCTTCTCCTTTCTACGTCTTACATATTTTCGCCCATCACTACCGAATAAAGATATCTTAGTTTCATTTCTACATATAACTTGTGACCATTGAACATCTGTCCAATTAATGTGTTCTTTTGCCCACTGTAATCGTTTTTTGCACTGCTGCAAATTTAAATAAGGCATTTTTCGTAGAATTCGCCCTCTTAGTCCAACATCTGTTAATCTTCTCCTAACAGTTCTTGAAATCACAGAAACACCAACATTATTGAGAACATTTCTGATGGCCGTTGATGACATTGTTCGATCTTAGAGACATAGTCTTTTTATTATTCTGTCATCAGCAGATGTGATGCTCCTTCTTCGGTCTTTTCCTGCTTTGTTTTTAATTGAAATTGTCTACTGATATCGTAAACAAAACTTTCGGACTGCAAATGCAGCCACTGAATCACCCACCTGTCTTGCAAATTCAGCATAGGAAAAGTCCACTTTCTCATAACACAACTATCTTACATCTATTTTTAGGTGTCCAATCAACTCTTTTTTATGTCATTGCTTCTTGACTAATAATAGCCCTCGTGTTGCTTCTAGTTAATAACCCGAGCCAAACCAAAACTTTTTGAATAAAATTTTTTTACAACAATTCCTACTTGTAATTTGATTACATAAGAACAGTTTTCCTTCTACAGAACAAACCACAATAACAACTTGTTCCAACTATAAACATGATGTCAGCGCCTATTGGAAGTTTCTAACAATTGATTGGTTCCCAGAACAAGAACAGTGAATGGGCAGGAAAGTTAGACATTACAAAAAACTTTATATCTCTGTTTGTTTTATAGATTAAAGTACGCATAACTTTTTTTTTGTAATACAAATATTTGAATTTTGTTTTCTGAAATGAATTGAATATTAAATTCTCTTTAAAATGATATGTACGACTCTGCAATTTGTGAAACGTAACATTTTTTTATAAACGTACAAAGATAAAAAAAAATATAAAAAATTCCAAAAGTGTCTTCAATTTGGGCCACCACTATATATATATATATATATAATTTTATCATAATAAATATCAGTAAGCAATATAACGAATAACATCACATTAAAGAACAGTTTAATGATATCTCGTAGTCACTGTATTCATAGTTTGTGAAAAAAAATGCATGTACATAATAGATACAAATCATCCGGGAACATCAACACTTAGACGTTAAATGAAACAAAATTAAAAATAACGATTCCCTTTTCAAGAGGGGATGTATAATTATATGAAAAAATAAATTATACGTATACACAGATACGAGTTTATTCTATCAAATAAAAAAAAAATCTAGTTTATGCGATGTCGCATGCACAATGTACAGTACAATAAAGCTATCAAATCTTTAAATATTGTATAAATAAAAAAAATTAAAAAAACATCTTAAAAATAAAACTGTAATTTGTACCCATTGATCTCTGAATTGAGATCCATACGAATAAGCTAACAAATAATGATTTGTTCGACTTGAAACGCATCCCTTGAACAAAGTGGCACAAAATGAAAGTTTTTCACCGGTGATATAAGAAAGAAACCGATTTCTAATAGAGATTTATGTACATTATTACAAGGGTTTGCAAATTTAGTTCATTTATTACATTTTTTGGCGCCATTTTTTTTCCTCCACTGAGAATTTGAATAAAATAGGACCCAAACAAAAATCTTTTTAAAAAAATATTTTTTAAAGAATAGTTTGATAATCTCGTCGATGAATACTTTAAGTAATTTATGCTATCTGTTGATTATAAGAAATGTGTAAGTTAACAAAGTTCCTACAACAGCAAGAATCGAGCTTCTTCTGTAAGAAAAAATATCACAACCTGTAAATACGAAATCGGGTTTATGGAACAACCATTTTTCCAGTTTAGGCTCCTCTGGTAAAGATGATAATAACATTTTGTGATGCGCTGTCTTGAAAAACTCATCTTTGAATGTGTCCAAAGCTATTGGTACACCTCCAGCAATCCACAATATAGCTATCAGAGATCCGAAAGAATTTGTTGCGTAAAATGTCCAACTAATGAGATTGCTGCTGTCTGTTTTCCCCGGTTGCATTTTCAATAATGAGCCAAGTATACTACCACAGGATAAAATATTGGCGAGGATTATAAGGAAAGACGAGTAAGAGAACGAATTTTGAATTAAGACCAAGATATTATCAATTTTTGCTCTGCGTATTAGAATTCCAATCTGTGTAGATGTTCCGAAACTTGTTGGAGAGCACTCCATAACGTCTAAGGTAAGTTGTTCAATAACAGTGCAACATCGCATACACAATGTGCAGTACAATAAAGCAATCAAATCGTTAAATATTGGATAAATAAAAAAATTAAAAAAACATCTTAAAAATAAAACTGTAATTTGTACCCATTGCTCTTTGAATTGAGATCCATACGAATAGGCTAACATATAATGATTTGTTGGACTTATGGATACTGAAGAAATCGAGAACAAAAGAGGCATGAAGCATAGAATAATCACTATGAAATTAGTTTTTCTACTATGCATATCCAAAGAAATGTCTTCAAGTTCTTGTAATATTTTCATGATGTGCGTTCTTTTCAATCGCGTCACAAACCACGATACAATAGGCAAAAAGGTACATATGAGGTAAGCCAAACTGGTTTCTATTGATGAAGAATATTCGGAAATTAATTGCATATTTGTTGCGAAGTTGTCCACAATAATTAAGAATATAAAACTTATTACAATAACAGATGTAATCTTCCGCTTAGAATTACGTGATGTCTGTAGCAATCCAAACAGATGGAAAAAATAATGCAAGAAATTAGGGATTCGTTTTGTGTTTCGAATCGAAATTGAATTGAAAGGTTTTGCATCAGAAATGGTACAGATTTTATCGTCACGGAGTGTAATTTTACATGCTCCAGTTGGAAGAGAACAAGTCAACTCGTTTCTTTTATCCTGATCGTGCTTCAACATATTTGAAAAGCAAGTTTCACAAAAACAATATTTTAAGCGCTCTGTCTGGAAAAGGAATCTGAAAAGTGTTTTAAAAGTCTATACTTCAAAACAAAATAAAAAGAAACGAAGATCGACTTGTGAATTGGCATAATGTATTAGTACATAATCTTTCTGAAAAGCTTTTGTAAGGATTATAAATTATTTCTTCTATCATTGGAACTTTCATATTCAATACATAAGATTTAATCTGCACCTGCGTAGAAGAAAAAGCGTAGTTGCTAGGATACCTTATCAATAAAGTGAAAGTAAGTTAAGTAAACACAGAAGAAATATTTTCTCTGCGCAATATTAGCTACGTTAGATCATTTAGTCAATTCGATTATTGCATACAAATCTGAAATACTCACTAAATGTATTAAGAAAATTATGAAATGAAGTAACAATTCATAAATATTCATTATCTAAATTATGTATCGATTGCAAAAATTAAAAATAAATGTTCAGGAAAATAAGTTTAAATATTAAATGTATTGGCTTAAATTGACAAATAAAATACTTTCGAATTATTAATTACTTTGTACTTGGTTTCAAATTCACAAGACTTTTCATTAAATTATAATTTCCAATGTTTGTTTTAGTCTAGTAATAAAATTGATCATTTTACTGCAGAATAGATGTTAAACTCTTCACCCACAGAAATCATAAGCGAGTTGGAAAAAAGAAAAACAATTTCTTTGATATATTTGAAACAAATTTTAAATTATACTACCTATAAAATATTCATAAAAAAATTGATTGATTATTTACTAACGTTGCACTTAGAAGCAACGCGGGAGATATTGGAGATTGTTGTTGTAACTTCAAGCCTCGGTCGAGCGATGAGGGTGACACCTCAGCTGGCACCTCCCTCTCCAAACTTTCCCCCTACATCAATAGGAGAATTTGGAGCTCCGGCAGATTTAAATTGTAACAGCCCCGCCACGCGGTAGTCTTAAGTTTTTCACGACTCTTATCCACTTCTCGATGGAAACAATACCGCGGTGAATTCCAGCCCCTGACTACTGAAATACCACGGCCCTAGCTTATGAAAAGTAAGCGTTTTTTGGTCAATACTGTGTTCCGTAACAGAAATCGTTAAATACATAAAATTTCTCTATTTTTCTATGTTAAATTCATTTGTATATTATTTGAACAGGAATTTTAGTTGCTTAATGAAACGAACTTGTGCAACCCTAAAATTTTTAAAATTCATATTGTAACACTGTAATTTACAATTCCATTTAATAGTTAATTCCATGTAACTATTAAACGGTAGCCAGATGGCGCCACATGTTCTTTTTGGCGAGCAGGACGACTAGCGAGCGCAAGCGCAATCGAAGGCGAAAGACTTGGTAAGAAGAACGATGTAGTGATGTTCGTGAATCTGTGTTTTATTTATGTATTTGTATCCTGTCCTGTGTTGTGGAACGTATCGAGCATTAAATAATATTTGTTCCTGAAACCATCCTGGCTGGTCATTATTTCGTCCTGAAATAATTTTCAACATTGGAAGGATCACATTTGGCGCCCGAACGTGGGGCATGACTCGTCGGACATTTTTTCCCCTTTGATCGGCTCACTACGTGTGTAGAAGTTCCTGTGTGTGTCGCCACGACACTTATTTTGAAAGTGCTATGTAAAGTGCACTTTTGTTTTATTTGAAGAAATATCATCCGATATTTAAAGTGAAAATTGCTTGATTTATATTTGAAGAAATATCATCCGATATTTAAAATGGAATAGAAGAAATATCATCCGATATTTAAATTGAAAGATTGTGGGATTTACATTTGAAGAACTATCATCCAATATTTAAAGTGAAATAGAAGAAATATCATCCGATATTTAAAGTGGAAGATTGCGTGATTTATATTTGAAAAAAAAAAAAAATATCATCCGATATTTAACGTAAAATAGAAGAAATATCACCCAAGATATTTTAAAATAAGAATTCGAATTCATCGTCTTTTGTGTGAAGTACTCGATTTGTGTGGAAGAAATAAAATCCGATATTTCTGTGCGTGAGTGAAAATCCTTGTTTGCAATAATCATACTTTGATTTATATAATGTTTCAAATCTAGTTATTTTACTCTTTCCATACTTGATATATTTATAGTTTTCAGAAAATTCTATTTTTGTGTGATTTTAAAGATCTCGTTCCTTGAGTATATATATTGTTGGTTAATTGATTTTTTCTACACCAGCTTCTTAAAATTTTATTTTGTGTTTTCACTAAAGTTATTTAAACTATATTGGTCTATCAATTGTAATAAAATTTAAATAAGCATATTTTAAATATTAGAAAGTATTATAGTATAATTTGGTTAGAATGATAAGAATGTCACTGTTTTTTGACACTGTTGCTTATAAATGAATGATTGTTAAGCATTCTGGCAACTGATTATTTATATTCGGATTATATGATGTGTAGAAATTAAGTGTTTTCAGAATATTATATTTCTTTTATCATAACAACTCATATTTTTTTGCATTTAGCTTTGTAAATGTTTTTGTATAATAAGCTATTCTATATTCTTAGTATCACATGATATATCATTTAAACTGTTTCAACATGTTACTGTTTTTCATGCTTTATTTTATACTTTATTGTACTCTTGAATTTCATGAAAATTTTATTTAGGTTTTCTTAAAATCTATATATGTGGAATAATTTTGTTTATGTGCACATCCATGTGAAATTTTCTATTAGTTATATTTCTGCTACAAGGAAGGTAGTTGTTTAACGAGTATTTAATTCTTAATTAGTTAATTGGGAAAACTAACTTAATTTATAATTTTAAGCTTACAAAAAAAAAACAAAAAAACTTGCATTTAGATAATTGTATCAGATAAAATGGCATTTCTCTCGAGAGGCAAGAAGATTGATCTTTACAACTTAGCAATAGAATTAAAAGTTTCTGTTACTTCTGATGATAAAATCATCGACTTACATGACAAAATCACTACATGCACATTCTTTATGGATAATGAGCAGTTTGTCAAAGACATGTTAGATAATATAATTAAAGATAGAGAAATAAAGTTAGAAAGGGAGAGGATTGAAAGAGAAGAAAAGTTAGAAAAGGAATTTGAACGAGAAAAATTAAGATTAGAAAAATTAATAATTGAAAACAATAGAAGAAAACAAGAGTACTATGAAAAACGATTTCAGCCTCAGCAGGAAAAGTTTGAATCTGAATTGAAAGAAAGGGACGAGAAGTTTACCGAAATTCCGAAGGAGAATGAAAAATTATCCGAAGCTATAGGGTTACAGGATACCAGTATTGAAGAAAAAGCAGTGAAAATTGTTGATGAAAGACAACTTCAGTCTGAACAGGAAAAGTTTGATTCTGAACCGAAGAATAAAGAACAGAAATTATCTAGAATCCAGAAACATAATGAAAAGTTACCAGCTATTAGGTTTGCAATGAATACTGCAAAATGTGAGTCCACAGATCATACGGCAGCGTACCTAACCTTCGCCAGAGAATTACGAACTTTGGATAACGTAAGTACTGATCTTCGGTCTATCATCCATAATGATAATTTTGTACCGAAATTCACACCCTATTTAAAGCGTTTTACAGGATATATGTCACAAATTAAAGAAAATATTGAGAAGAATCAAGATCGTCGAAAAACATTTGCAGACAAATCTCGTAAGCCAAGTCCTGTCTATAAAACTAATGATCTAGTCTGGGTAAAGCTTCACCCATTGAGTAAAGCAAGCCAAGATAGAAGTGCAAAATTGATGCCTAGGAAAGATGGGCCCTACATTGTGCTATCCCAGAGATCTCCTACTACCTTTGTTGTAGCCAGTTGTGACAAACCTGATGAACCTTTAGGTGTTTACCATGCATCGGCTTTAACTCCTTTTTTAAGTAACACTAACACAGAGACCCAATCTCCTGTAGTGCCTCTCAGGAGAAGAGGAAGACCTCGAAAGCAACCATTGCCTCCTCGAGGAACTGCTGGAGAGAATGCCATGCCTGACATTACACCACCTCGCCGAGACGGCTTTCGGAAGTGTAGGGGGAGGATGTAACACTGTAATTTACAATTCCATTTAATAGTTAATTCCATGTAACTATTAAACGGTAGCCAGATGGCGCCACATGTTCTTTTTGGCGAGCAGGACGACTAGCGAGCGCAAGCGCAATCGAAGGCGAAAGACTTGGTAAGAAGAACGATGTAGTGATGTTCGTGAATCTGTGTTTTATTTATGTATTTGTATCCTGTCCTGTGTTGTGGAACGTATCGAGCATTAAATAATATTTGTTCCTGAAACCATCCTGGCTATTCATTATTTCGTCCTGAAATAATTTTCAACATTGGAAGGATCACAATATCTATTTTATAAGATGCAGAATTTTTAGTTTTGTTTCATACGCTAAAATTGAACAAATGCGACTCTTTATAAAGTGTGTCTCTGTTTGAAAAGTTAAATAGGGAAAAATGCATAGCCTGATGAGGAAACCATTAAACGTCATTATGGGAAGCCACCGGGCTTTCGATTTAATGCCACTTTTAGCGCGAGATCGAGAGAGGCTCAGGAAAATCTTTCGTTTGTGTAACAGTATTTTCTTACGAAGAATAAGTTAAACACGGACAACAGTTACAAACATAATTCCAAAATATACGATAAATAAATAAAAGGTAAAAGTATGATATTAACATATTAACTATCCCAGTCCTTGGCCGTCATTGATGCTTATCTCCTTGCTCCACCTCATTGCTAGAGGACGTCTCTGCTGTTCGGGACAGTCAGTGTACGGTTAATATATTAAGGGTGATTATAAAATCATTTTTTAAAATAAGTTCAGATATTTTTTACTGAACCTTGTTGAATTTATTAAGTAATATTTTGTTATACAGCTTTTACGTTGTGTTTTTATTTATTTACTATTATAGCAGGCTTACACAATCCCGGTTTGATCAGCAGACATGTGTAACACTATACATACGATATAATTAATTAAACATTTTATCATCTGCTTTTATTTTAATATCTGAACAGAATATTATTGTCTACTTTTATAATTTATCGTTTGCTCTTATTTTAACAATCCATTTAATAATTGATTTTTTTTATGGCAGAATCATCCATTATTATTCTTTTTGTTGTTAACATTGGCAACGTTTTTGTACTTTGGAATGTTTTGTTAGTGAAAATAAAATTGCATTAGTACAATATTAGTACAATTTTGTGGGTGGTCATGCATTTTAGTGGTAGAGATACGGGCGAATGGCTTCAACAACTTTTACTCCCAAAATTCAAATCATAGGTCTTTGTTGACCAAAGGCCATTGTTAAATGATACATTTTTTAGCAATGTATTTTTATAAACATGTTCTAACACTTTGATGATTTTTTGAAAATGGAGTCAACAAAAATGTTGGGGTATAAAATAAAGTTACAGCGTGTTAGGTTCAAAAGGTTGACAATATAATACATTAGGATTATAATAATTACATTTAGTTTACTTAAGGTATAGTTATATTGATAAGACATGCTTCATTTAGTATTTTATCGTCTGCTTTTATTTTAACACCCAAACTGAATATTATTGTCTACTTTTATATGTTATCTTTTGCTCTTATTTTAATATTTCATTAAATATTTGATTTTTATGGCAGAATTGTTTGTTCTTATTATTTTGATTGTTTACATTTCCCAGTGAAAATTTCAATAAAAGCATTAGGAATTTGAAGATAGTATTAGTTTTCTTGACAGTAATTGCTTCTGTGGAGCCCGGGACTTAGAAATACGCCTAATTTACGTTAATTAATATTCATTTTGAAAAATTCCACTTTTTTCGAAGGGAAAAATATTAACACATGCAAAAAGGAAATAAGCAAATCCATTTAAAATTGTTTTTATATATATTTTACTTTTATTATTGAAATTTTGAAATAATTATTTTACATTTTATTTCTCTTAAAAAAATAAAAATTCTTAATTGCTGAAAAGATACTGTAAAATATTCTAAATTATCGGCAACTATTTCTAGAACTGCAATAAACTATATATAAATAATTAGAAACTATTTTATAGCCACTTAATTTAAAATAAAATTATTAAAAGTTCTATGCAAAGTTTTGTAATGAACAGATTCAGCCATCCAAGGAGCGCTTTTTGTATATAATTATTACTAAATTACTAAATTAAATAAAATATTCAAAGTGAATGATGAAATATCCAGAAATGGACAATAATAAACTTTTCGGATATTAAAATGAAAGGAATATGTTAATTTCAGGTATTAAAATTAAAGGATAAATTATTAAATGGAATATTATGTAATCTACATGTAATTAAAATTAAAGCAAACGATAAATTATAAAATTGGATATATTTAAGGTAAATGTAATTAAAATTGAAACAAACGAAAAAAATTGAAAAGTGATCTGGTACACCAAAACGCCCCATTTAAAACAATAGTCCCTTATGGGACTAATAAATATCTTATAAGTTAGATAAATTACAACTTAAAATCAGATTGTTTCCAGATTTTATTTTACAGATTACTTCCAGTAAAATTTATATATATATATATATATATATGTGTGTGTGTGTGTGATCTTATTTCTGTTCATCTACTTTATAACTTAGAAATTAACTATGTAAATTAAAATATTCATTAAGTAATTAAACAACTGTTAATTAATTGGACTTTTATTTTCAATAGACGTATGAAATTATTAAATCTCTTTTCTGAAAAATATTACTTTATTTCGCCTCATTTCCTTAGTTTTTGGACTTCCTGTTAGAATATAAAAGTAATATATCAATTTGGAAGGTTAGAAATTTAAAAAAATTAATTTTAAATGTTTAAGCATAAATTTTGTTTCAGTTAATCAAAAAATGTGCTTTTTTTTTTGTGTCTAAAACACATAGAATTTTAAAGTAAACGTACGTGTTCCATGAGTTTTTTTAAATGCAAATAGTGCTAATACTGAGTACAATGCTGTAGAAAATTATCAGGAAAACTAACCACAATTTGCTATTAAATACAAAAAAGTTAATAAAAAATGTAGCCGAGGCCACTTTTCCAGAGTTTCCTCGAGGTACCCATCACGAATTCAAACTATATTTTTAAGAACGGTGCGATTGCTAAATGGAGATGTGGAATAAGTATAGAAGTATTTAAGAAATGCTATTAAACATCAATTAACTTCTAATCCTCCCGTAATAGATCACCAGATTAGGAATACTGTGGATAAAACTAGGTTACTTTTGGAATGTATGTGAGACTACCGATGGTTAGGTTGAGTAATAATGAAATGATAAAATGAACCTTTTTATTTTCTTCGGAGAAGTCTAGTGAAAAATTTATGTACTATTTTGTGTTTCTTTGTGTTACATTAACAATTTCTTTTATTTCTGAATACAAAAAGCGGCAAGATATTTATTTGATCTTGAGATATATAAATTATTATTTATAATTAATGTTTATCGTTTGAGAAAATTAATTATATTATTTAATATGTGATATTAATATACGATATTTTAATGTTGATATCTATTTTAATTTCTTACTTTATTGTACACTTTTTATACTTTCGTTGATAATATATTTAAATCCAGGGCACGAATACCTCGATAAATAATACATTTTACTAAATTGTCTCATGATAGTTTTATAATTTTTCTCATACTCTAAACTTTTTTAAAAATATTAGTCTGTTCGCAGCAAAGTTTTGTTCATTCATATGTATATCAACATTAAAAAGAAACATTTTAAAGCAGTGCATTGGAGTATATATCAAGTTTAGGAACACAAAACCAATATTAATCGTTAAATTACATAAAGCACTTATTTTTGCATTTTTAGGAAGTCAATTTTTATAACCATTTTTTAAATAACTCCTTCAAACATACAAAAAGAAACCCATATTAATGAGCTAGGAAAAAACTTACCTCATTCTGTTACCATGATACGTAATTAAAATTATTACCAGGGCTAATTAAAATTATTATTAGAGCCTGAGATAGAATGTCATGTGTAACAATTCTTTTTTTTTTTTCTTCTTCTCAGTTATTTCCTTATTCTCATTATATTATTTAAATTTGCGAGTTCTAAGAAAAATTGCAATTGCGTCGCCATCTACAGATAAATTTATTCATTAAATCACTTTTTTTAAATTGGAGCAATTAAGCAGAAGAACTACAATTTTTTTGTTTTTCCACTTGGGACAAATTTTTAATTTCGAAAAGGGTGTCAATTAAATTTGGAAAATCACCCTTTCTTCTAGAGATTTTTTGAACACCCGAGGTGGCCACGATAGCCTGTTGGTCACGGTTACGAACTCGCGACCGGAGTTGTTTTAGTCCAATCGGGAATTCGAGCCTTATGCCAATGAAGACTCTCCGTATAGAGAGACTCATGCACTTTAAATCTGTCACTTCTCCAAGTCCTCCCATTGATGTGGTGAGGAAATTTCGAGAGGGAAGTGCTAAATCAAGTGCCGCCTTCCTCATTTGATAGAGGTTGAAAATAATGAGGTCCGTTATTATTGTGCCCTCTTGTTACTATCGAGTCCAACGCAAAAGAAATCAATTAAAAATATTAAATCACCGCAGAATATAAAAAGAATAAGTATGATCTGTTACTACTTTTATAACCTGTGCTCAAGCTGAAAGATTTACGAAGACGATAAGTTTCAAAATGTGTTGGCTTGAAGATGAATAACTATTGTTTTAGGTTTGCTTTCAACTGACATAAAATCATTATATCTATTATCGATTATTTGAAAGAAAGAAAGACTAAACTTTCATTTTATTATTTTGCTCAAAAATGTGATACATAAAAATATTTTTTAATATATAATCTACGAAACTGATATCTTGTTCTTTAATTTTATTTTCGAAGTTACTATAGAAAATGTGTATTCATAAAATTTGTCAACAACACAGAATTTCAATCAGGAGGTTTATCGTTCATCACATATCTTATGAAAGACATGTTATTATCAATTGATTTTTCTTCTTTTATATCTAGTTCATTGTTACAGTTCGTCATTTAATTTCAAAAACTATTGATTAAAATTGTCTAGAATGTAACAAGTTTGTCTCCGGTTGAACGGATAGAATATTACTTTGCATGATCGAATGCACTTAATTTCAGTATAGGTTTATGTAGCTGGATTGATGTTCGAAATTCGATTGATTACAAAATGTTCGAACTTAAATATTGTATGGAACAATTGATTTCATATAAATTTAAAAATTAACTTAATCTACGATTTTGATTAGAATTGTTAAACATTTTAGTGCAAAAGAACAATCGTAATTACTTACGAATGTATACCAATCTCACTGAACTGTAAACATAAAATATTTTAGAAATATCAAATTTTTCCAAGTTTCGGAGTTTTCGTAAATATTCAGAAGTAAACAAATAAGTAACATATGCAGAAAAAGTTTTATCTGTAAAATCTTGAAGCAGCTTAGTCCATAAAAAAAACGGAAATGAAATATTTTAGTTTAAAAAAATTGGACAATACGAGAGTGCAAACCGATGTTACTGATTCTATTGATAAATCTTCGAATTCAACGAACATAAACACGAATAACAATCTTTTAATGATTCTGAAACAATATATTTTTTGCACTGGAATTATTGAGACATCACATAAGAATATCCGGCTGCGAATACTAGCAATTATTTTCAAGGTAATTTTAATTTTCGTAAATATAGATATTCTGATTGTATATTGCATCCACGGCAAACCAATGGACAGCAAACAACTAACGACCCTTTTCGCGTATATCATTGCCTATCCTCTGTCTGCATTAACGTGGTATGCCCTGCGTTTAAAACGGAAACGATTTGAACTTATACTTCTAAGATTCCAAGACTCATCTTTAAATTTATGTAAAATGAGTACAAAATACTTTTGCATTGGCATTATCATGTATCCCTGTTCTATTTACGATATTCTTGACGATCTACGTAATTGATTTGGATTCCAATTTTTATTCTTACGGATATGAAATAAGCAACGAATATGCAAGAATTATCTTTTTAGGCTTGAAGAACTTTATTTACGTCCTCGTATATCCGACTTTAACTAATTTGATAGCGTTGTTATACAGTATACTGTGTCGGCGTTCAGCTGCACTCATCCACCAACTTACCGAGGAAATAGAACGTTGTCCCGCCGAACTCTTTGTCACTTCTAAACAGTTTGATATTCTCAAGCGAAAAGCCAGCATAGACGTTATTTTAGATTTCTTAGAAGATGTATTTTCCTTTCCAACTTTTATAATCATCATCGCTAATTTATTTATGTGCGCCTCCGTAATTGGTATATATCTGTACACATCTGAGTGGTATATTTACCGCATGTCCTTATATGGTGAAAGAATTGCCTATTTTCTCAACTCCTTAGGTTGTATAGTGATTATTATGTGGACCTCAGGGGGAATACCGCTGGAAGAACACAAATTCAGAGATATTTTTTATAAGAAAGTTCAATCAAGAATGTTTTCAGTTGGGAATCATGAAGAACCTCGGCTCGTGCGTTGGTTATTCGATAAGCCAGAATTTGTTTTCACTGGATGGAATATACTCGCATATCGAAGAAGCACGATGTTTGCAGTTGTTGGGACTCTAGTTACATATACTGTGCTTACATACATGTGAATAATGGAACTATATAGAATAATTCGAAACTAGGCTTGTGACTTGGAACTGATGATCTTAAAAACTCCACAAAGGATTGCAAATATGGATTTCTGGATATTTACTCCGTATTTTTATTTGATGAAAGAAAGCTTAAATTTCTGAGTTCCTTAGCTCACATAGAGACTAGTGAGATTGAAATAAAATAGGCATGTAAGTTATTGATTATTGTATACAGTAGTATACTCCAAATATTTTTGTTAGGAACCTTAAAGAACACCAAATCGTCATAAACCACAGTTGCCTGATGAACCAGAATATTTATTCACTGAATTTAACATAATTCCTTATGATAGAGGCATCGTATCGTAGCAAATGTAGTTTTATGATGGTATTTATTACATTGATAATTGTTCCATTGAATGTTTGTACCATATCCTTATGTTGTGAAGTGAAAGTTCTGTCATTCATTTGTCATTGAAATGAACACAAATTCAGATAAATCTGAAGTATTTTTTTTTCCAAAAGTGCGATTCAGAATAATTTACTCTGGATACCCTGAAAAACCCAAAATATAATGGCAGTTGTTCGCTAAGCCAGAAACTGTACTACTAGGATGAAACTCTTTATCTTATAAAAATATAATGATCGCTATTTTAGGGACTCTAATTAGATATACCTTCCTTCTGATCAAGTGAAGTTCAGAATTTAAAGACCTATTAGAACTGTAAGATTTTCTACTTTTTTTTGTAATTTGAGAACGTCTCAGAGAAGTAAAAATTTATTTGCATGTATTTAATGTGTATTTCCTCTGTAATTCTTATGAAGTATTATGCGGTTAGAATAAAAGCATGTTTAAATAAAAAGTAATTATTAGTAATAATTACTATGGCAATATTTAAGATAATTCTGCAGTTTGCCTCCTAAAACTTGCATTAGAAAATTTCGGATTTGAAATTTTTGCATTACAATATTTAAATTTCATTTAATGATGTGATACTTGAATTTATGCGTTAGCAGATATATCTTATTCTACTCTTTATCATCGAATGCAAATAGTCTTGATTACACAACCCAAATTATGAAATCCTTTGTCATATTATAGCGTTCTGTAATTCTAAATAATGTTTTTCAGTTCACTAAGATAATAATTTTCTGTATGTTCTGTGTGATTACTTTTTTAATCAAGGAGATTAAAAAAGTAATTGGTTTACGTTTAATAATAATTATAATGCGTAGCTTGTTTTATAAATATGCTATTTTGACAGAACGAAAGAATTTTAACACGTTTAAATCAACAAACAGTGGTACTTTTTTGGGAATAAAAGGTTAAAAACATTATTTCTTGTTAGATATTTAAACTGATTGACTTAAATTGGTCCATGTAAACTCAAACCATTGAATTAGAGAACTTATTAATATGACAATATAGCACCAAGCTTCAGTATTATCTTATTCGTATTTTTATATGTCATGTATAGCAAGGCAGAAAAGCTAATAAATAACTTTTACATATTGAATTTTTGTAATCTGATTCCAGACACGGATATTTTATTCTGAACGGAAAACGAAGCTTTTAAGACTGTATTATTCAATATTTATACACACAGGAAGAAGTAGAGAATCTTAGCGGTATTTTTTATTTTTGTAGCTTGTTTAAATATCTCGCTTATTTAGATTTTGCTCTGGGATTATTAGAAATATATTTCAGAACTTAAAATAATGTAAAAGACTGGCTTCGAAATGCAAAATTTAATTCGATGTTCCCAATAAAAACTCTTCACTTGATGTATGTTTTAATTTTTATTTCATTTTTGCCGTAGAAAATTATTAGTAGAAAAACAACAAAACCTCTTGAGAAAGAAACCTCCAAAATTCTCAAGAAGTAATTCCAAATAGGAATTCAATGCTTTTGACAAATACATCTGAACACATTTTGACAAATGCAAACAATTTAATGAACCTTGACAAATACATCTGCACTTCATTATAAAATTTATTTTAAGGTAAATATTAAGGTATCCATAGGCTTTTAAAACTAAGCAAATCAAATCCTGAAAATAATTTTAGATCACATGTTTTTTCTTTTTACTGAGCAATCTTCTTTGAAAAAAATTAATAATATTATTGAAATTCCCGTTATATATAAATATTTTTACAATATATTATTGATTGCATAGAAGAGAGTTATAACAAAAGCAATGTAGTTGAACACACACACACACACACACACACATATATATATATATATATATATATATATATATATATATATATATGTTATGGTAAATGTAATAAGTTGGGGATTATGTATAATTATCAGTATAATACTCCCAATATAATATTATGTATTTTTCGAAGTTTAGAATTCATAATCACCATTGAACTTGGGAAATGGGATACATTATTGAATATTCATCACATTTGCCGGTAGTTTATAAAATCCCCAACTCGTAATGAGAAATGTAATAAAAGTCTATAAATGTTCCAAAATTTATGATGTCAGACGCACGTGATGCATACTGTTGATGTCAGACGCCGCACTTGATTTCAGTAGTATTTCTGATTTCGTGCTGGATAAACGTTTTTTTTTTTTAAATAAAATGTTGAGAACTGGACGATATGCATGAGCGTTTTAATTCCAAGCTATTAAATGTTTTGGACACTAAGAAAGCGAACAGAATTTTTCTGAAGAGAGAAAGACATGACAATTTGTTATTAAAAGTGAATGGTAGTAAAAACAAAATTAGCTGAAAAAACCCGGAAGATTATCAAAGACTATAAAGATACGACGTAAAGAAATTGGATAATGTTTTTAAACTTATTTTCTCATAAGTAACTAGGCAAGCTAGAAATAAGTAGCTAGTTCTTCTAATTCTAAAGAACGAAATTTTTAATGTTATTTGAAAATATTTATTTTTACAAATTAAGATATCATTACTTTACAAAATTTTTTTTATTTATATAAAATATTCCCCATTACGAGTTGTAGATTTAATAAACTTACCGGTAAATGTGATGAATATTCAATAATTTATCACATTTACCAAGTTTATTGCCGATTGTGAATAATCACTGGTAGTTATGTATAATTAACGGATTAATCACTTTACCATAACACACACACGTTTACTTCCCTTTTTATTTTGAAAATCCTCGACTCATGCGAAAACGCTCTCTTTGTCTATCAGAAGAATATGCTCACATGGTCGACAAGCCAATTAATGATGAGAATGGGATTAATTTCTAAAAAGTTTGAAGGGAATATTTCTAGCAATTCTGATGCGAACATTTTGTCAGAGACAGACAAAATAGGACTTTGCGTTTCTCCGCGCTTCGAGAATTATCACACTCGGTCTTAACTTTCAGTTACGTTGCTTCTGGCGAATAGTCTTTCATGAATATTTTTTATTACTTTCAAAGTTTAATGATATATTTTTTCAATAAAACTCCGGAATAATTTCATAGCTCTTTTGAAAATTATTTCTCAAAGTACGCACTTCCTTATATAAATTTTTCTGTGAATTAAAAAGAAAAGATTGTTAAAAATGCTAATTTTAAAATATATAACAGCTTAAGTAAAAATTTAAAATTTACCCAAAAATTATAACATTAAGACGGAAACTCTTTTCTGTGATTTTATTTCTTCAATGATTTCTTTTCTTAGAGACTAAAAACCCCGGCTATGAGATAGTTTCTTTCGATTCCCCTCCATCCCCAAGGAAAGTCCTATACCAAAGCGTGAGCGTGCTGTACCGAAAGGGTTAAGAAATAAAAAAAAATTATTATATAACTTTATGGATGGGTAGCGCCAAAGCACTGATTAAACGTGATTTGCATAAATAGAGTACCTTCGCAATGTATGCAAATGACATGCCTGATAAATGTTCAAGACAGTCAAAGCACAGACGACTGTATTCAGTTTTCTGTTGGCATCACACTGACGTTAAAAGACAAAGTAATATTTGTGTTGACTGAAGAAGATAGGCCGTGGATCAACGATACCTGGCGGCTGGATTTATTTACCAGACAGAGAGAGAGAGAGAGAAAGGACGACATGCTACATACCCTGCACGCGTTAGGTCGTGGAAGCATCAAGCCAATTTTTACATGATGTTAATTCTGCCAACTGTTTCTGCTGATATGCCCTGTTCAGTTGTTTAGAAAGTGATGAAACGATTCCTGAGTTATTATTCTTACAAAAACTTTAGAAGTTATCCGACAAGGATATTGGGATTCGAGAAACTTTAGGGTTGCAGTTCCTTGCATGATGAAGGTCGAAGTCGTATAGCAGTGGGACATTCTGAGGATGAATGAGGTTCACTTTCATTTAAATGCCCAAGTGAATACTCAGAACTACCGCATCTAAACAACGGAAAATCCACTTGCAGTTCATCAAGAGTCATTGCTCTTTGAATGTATGATGCAGTTTCGCAGCAATTTTCATCATTGGCCCTTATTTGTTTGAACAGGGGGGCTCCTACAGGATTTAACACCTGCTCCATCACTGGATAAGGGTATCAGAATATGTTGAGAACCTTTTTGATCCCCAACTTTCAGCAGAGTAAATATCTACAGAAAATAATTTATTGCGGGATGATACAGCCCTCACATATTTATCGTGGTGTACAGCAGTTGTTACGGAAAACTAACGTTAAAGAACGTGCAATAAGTTGTTGCATTCCGACAGCATCGGTTCCACGCTTTCCTGATGTCACCTTTTGCCGTTTCTGTTCATGGGATATTTAAATTACTATGTCTACCGAGAGCAACCCACAATCTTAACGCATCTGAACTATTCTATTAGTCGTCATAATGGCGGCATTGACGCGTACGCAGGACTCACTGTTTTGAGATTTAAAATAGTTGTGGAGAAATACGGCATTCATATAGAACATCTATACAACTTTTTTGTAACTATTGGTGACCCGTAACCTTTTCGGGATGGTTGTCACGTAAAGGTGATAGCGTGAAACGATCTCTCCGACCATTTGGCACGCCATTGTGACAATCATTTTCTTGTACACCTCTGGCCGTCATGAATACGTGTAGGAACATTTCAAAATCTAATATTATTGGCACAAAACAGAAAACATTGTTTTGTCCATAGGATTATATATACGTAAATTATATGTCCATATTTTTTAAAATATAGGTAAATTTTTCCTTTCACTAGAGATGCCACAATAGGGACTCACGTGAAAATGAATTTTGATTACATAGGAGTAAACATAAGAGGAGAGGAATGTCTAGATTCATAGGCTTCCTGATGGCTCCTTAAATGTGTGTACATGATATTTGTTAATAATTCGGGGAGTTTTTTTTTTTGCTAGAGGGTACGGTGCTTGGGTTTATAGTCCAGTTTCTAATCAACGATGAAAGCTTGTATTTGTAAAACTTTTCTTTTTGAGCTTTACAGTGTTGAAGTGTCGAGCAGTTTTAATACAAGCTTAATTTGCAGAAAGTATTCAAAATATTTCAGATAATAATTTTGAAACAAACTCTGAGACTGTAAAAAGCAATACAGTAATATATTCTAACTATTCTGTTGGCAATGAAACCATGAGTTTAGTGGAAATGAGGACATTTCAGATAATTACATGAGAAGTACACATCGTGGAATAATATTTCATAATTATACACTAAGGAATTATTTATTCAATTATCATTCAAAGCAATTCCTGTATTAAATGTAGAGAATTCAGTAGAAGAAAGAAATTGATTTTCTTAGATATTTTTCCGGTGATACTGTAATGAGATTAATTACTGAAAAGACTAATTACTGAAGAGATAATTTGTAACAGCTGACGAAATATTCAGAGGTTTTAACAGGTTCAACTTCTACGAACTGTGCACTTGTAACCCTAAATGAAATGTTTGTTTTCTTTCTTCTAAAAAATTTAACGGGTATTTTAACAAAACTTTAGAATGGGCTTTTCTATGAACCTCACGATTTCATTGGCATTTCTAACAGTCTCCTGATTTCAATTCCATTTGTGAAGACTAATGATCGTTTCATTAAAATTCCTCGATGCTTGCATTTTTCTAGTAGCAACTCCAAAAATGTCGGAAAACTTCAACCAATTATGGATTAAATAATCGTGAACTTCAAGTCAGCCTAAAATTCAGGAGGAAATATATCAATAGATGAGTATTTATTACTGTAGAAAGGAAAATTTCGATTTCACCAATATGTTCCTCTAAGCGATCCTTATATGGAATAGTCTTAATTATTATGTACAATATGAAAACCATTAACAATTACGTAAATACTGAAAATAATTGATGTACAAAATAAAAAAAAAGTTTAAATAACGCATTCGTTTTCCATAATTTCATGGATTTAGACTTAGTAGCAAAATATCCCTCCGTTCTTGGAGGTTAAGAAAAATGGCCTGCCCGAGCTTTTGTTGTCGAGCTATTTGAGATTGGTGGTTAAAAAATAAACTTAACCGTGACAGAAAACAATGAACTTCATTTTTTATTTTATATTTTACATTCTAAAGGGGAATATGATAGGATTAAATTTACAGTTGTTTTGGTGAGGTACGGAACATGCAATATTCCGTACCCAGAGCTGTAGCAGGTGGAGCAATAATTGCGGCAATCCCGCTGGTTCGCACGAGGAACTGAACTTGGTTGGTACATCCTTTTATGTAGTTTAAAGTCTACGTCGGAGTTCATAAATCGTATTGGCTAGCGAGTGGTGCATTATCAGTCTCTCCCCGATTCATGGCCAGATTTTCTTAAATGGTTACAAATTTAGAGGACAGGCTGAGACACCAATCATCTTGTCGAAAAGTAGGGGCCACAGAAGCCTCGGGTATATTGAAAGCCACGGGTCTTAACTCGTCGATATTGTATCGATTGCTGTTTGAAGTGTACCCACTGACATCCACTGATTCCATATTTGCACGATCATGTTATGCGATCACGATCAACGCAAGCAACAATAAGGAACGATAAACCGCAGTCCTAATATGCCACAATCCTGAAGCCGTCTAATTCCGACATATTAGTGGTTGCTCCTTATTACACAAAGCAAAAACCTACATTTATGCAAACATACACTGTTCGAATATCATTTTTAAAACTCAAAAACATTCAATTCTTTTTGCCTGAAAGAGATTGGAAACTTTTTCTAAATTTAAAATGATATAAATAAATAATATAAATTTAATATATTTGGATAAAATAGAATCATAAACTCTTTTTTAACTATTTAATCCACTTATTCTCAACAATTATTGAATTTTTTGGTATGTATTTGAGATATGAATATTTTTGAAAACATTAATTGAAAAAATTTAGTAATTGTCTAATGAAAAATTTCAATATTTTTTGCATTTAACGCAGCAAAAAATTGCGAAAAAGTTTATAATGCATTATTTACTCTTAAAAATATCCACTAATTCTATAGATAAAGATAACATAATAAAAGTACTATGAATTATTTATAAGAATTATGACATTAATAATTTCATTCATTAAGAAAAGTTTATTTCGTAACTATATCTCGTACTTTTAAATAACTATATTGTAACGTTTGTGACATATCCACATTCCTCGGCCTTCTTAATGTTTGTTGGTGATCTGCCAACTTTCACACTCAAGCATCTGGACTGCCCGAGCGACACCTGATCTTCAAGATGGAACAGTTGGGGGTGTTGGCTAAGAATTTAACAGGATTCGCCGACGAGAAGCCGTTGGAGATCAAAGGCCCTCATAGAGCGTCAGTCCCTGCTTGGTTCCGTGTCCAGGCGGACTACTTGGTACCTCCTGTCACATATTTTTGTATAATAGCTGTACATAATCCCATTAAATATTTTTAAATTAAAAATCAGAATTTTACCATTTTCTTCATAACATAATAAATTATCTTCAAAAGGTACAGAGGTTAATTATGGGTGGCAACGGTTTGGATCATTTTCTTAAATATACAGAACCGTGAGAGTAGTGTTCTGCTTTGTATGATTCATTTTTTAACAATGTAATAATAGTATACTTTAATTAGTTTTATTTTTAAATTATGTTACTCTTGTTATAGTTCAGTAATTTATTATTAGTATATATACATGTTTGTTATGTACTTTTTTTTAACATAAATTTTATATTTGGCTCATATATATATGTGAGTGTGTTTGTGTGTGTGTGTGCATGCGTGTATGTGATATATTTAATTGATCAGAAAAATAGACAGAGTAGATATTTCTATAAAGAAGTCGGGATAGAAAACTTAAGCAAAAAAACCCACTTTGTATTTCGAGAAACAACTTTTTGAATCTAAAAAAAAAATCGAAATTTGTGTTTTTTCAAAAATATATATTTTGTTTTCCGTTTCGTGTTTCAAATCTCCTGGTAAATTTTTCCCAAGTAATTTCCGTTTAAATCAACATAGGAAAAAAAGAGAGGGGCTGAATTAAATTTATGATTCAATTTAAACCCTCTGAAAAAGCTAAATTGAACTACAATGCTCAGTTAATTGTTTTTACTAATGAATAACTGTTGTTATTTGTTGTTGGATCATAAGGTATTGCAAATAAAATTTCATAATAATCAGAGAGCTCCTTCTCTATATGTCGAGTACATGTGTTGAAACTCTTACTGTATTTCTGCGTCTAAATACTTCCAAATCCTTCAAAATTCTTGTGTAGAGTCAAGAGAATTTGCACATTATATCTCTTTTTACAAAAAGTATTAAATCAAAGGTGCTAATTTTTCTGAAGAAGAATTATGAAAATATTCAGAGTCGAATACGTATGCTTGCACAAGTGTGTCTTCAAAAGCTGAGACTGTAGAATGGTTATAAGACCATGAAAAATTGTCGGCGATTTGTGTGTTTGTACTCTTCTACGACATTCGTCATATTTCACTCTAGAGTTGGGTAAATTTTATAAGATATCAGTCTCGGAATGCGGCCAGTGTTGTTTCCGTCTAGCCGGGGGTTCAAGACCTGATAACACTAAAGATTCTCCATGTGTCACAATTCATGTAGGTTAGAGTTGTTTAGGCTCCAAATTCTCCCGATGTCGAGGTGGGGAAGTTAAGATGGGGGGTGAATGCTCAGGTATCATCCTCGTCACTTGACCGAGGTTCAAATTTACGAGGTCTGTCGCCAATAGCTCTGGTGTTGCTTCTATTGCGACGTTAATAAAAATTAAACTAAACTAAGCTCTTAAGTGAGCCGCATGCTTCCATTACTTTCCCGAGTGCCTACTAATACTGACAAGAACTGCATTTTTGTGAGGTTTTATTGTATTTAAATAGATTATTCACCATATTTATATCTAAAAGAAAATTTTAACTCCCATGAAAGATTTAAGTATAGTAAATTTAAAAAATTAAAATTTCTGACATGTTTTATTCAAAAAAGTGAATATGAAATTTATTATGAACTAAATATCGATTATTTGTATTTTGGATGGTTAAAAATTTCTCGCACGTGATGTCGAAGAAAAGAGGCTATGAAAGTAAAAGAGTGAAGTTTAAATATTAATTTCAAACTCATGTATATGTAATTTAGATTACAAAATTACTAATATTAAAAATTCACATATTTAAATTGTTTTGTGTATCCATCTGTAAGATATTTAAAAATGGTGAAATAAATAAATGAGCAATTTTTGTGCAATTATGTTTATGCAACATAAATACATGTAAAACAATATTACATTGTTAGGCAATTAAGAACGGTTCCCGAAATTTCAGAGCTCTAGCTTGATAGGAAGTTGGTTAATTTAGCGATAGAAAATTTGATGACACACTGATACACTCACACACACAGAAACACACACCAAGTGAAATACATAAAAACATTAAAAGTAACTAAAATTAATTAATTCATCCGGTAAATGAAATGGTTGGAATGCAGTTTAACCCAATCACTCTTGGCGACAAGAATTATTTGGCAGTATTTTGCCAAATGTGGCTACCCTGGTCTGCTTCGCTGACTTAACGTTCAGCCAAACAAAAAAATCGCCAAGTTAGGTGCCAATTTTTGAAATCGTGCCAAGTGGTTGGGATAAACTGCATTATTGAAGAAAATACTTGCTAAAACTTGTCGCAAATATCTAAATATAGCATTGTTAGGCGAGTGAGAACGATTCCCAAGGTTTCAGAGTTCTAGCTTGATGGGAAGTTGGTTAAATTAACGATCGAAAATTTGATGACACACAAACACACACACCAAGTGAAATTCAGAAAAACGTTTTAAAAAGCATATCAATACGAAAGTTGTTTACAGGTTTAGTTA
>BMAW01026932.1:0-41216 GCA_019974015.1 Nephila pilipes | reverse complement strand
TATCAAATGTGATACGCTGGTAGTGAACGGGTTAAGGGAAAAGTCTATGTATATCGATGGATTGGCTTCACCTTCATAACTTGTGATTATTTTACTTTATACACAGTTATAAATGGTTTCTTCTTTATAGAATTAATTATATTTACAGATATTTTTCCAGATACTGCTGATACGGCGAAATGTAAGTTCATCTTGAAGCTCTGATATGCATATAAAACAGCGACTGGGTATATGAAGAAGATTAACATCAAGTGACGCTACGTAGTACTGTATGCTAATCGCTTTTCCCCAACTTTTTTTCCTCTTATTTTTCACGAGGTGCCTTGATGAATGAGATCTAAGGGATTGACTAATGCATTCCCAAAAACGGGTGAGGAGAGTGTAAAAGGCGAAATTCTTATTAGTCGGAGTGTTTGTTTTCATGAAATGGTTGTGAGTGTGAAAAAAAGGTGATTTGAGATGGAAACTTAAGAATGTTTTCTTTTTCGTCCACAATACTTTTCAGCGAAATTACCTTTGAGAAACTGGGCAAAGAATTTGAGATTGAAAATTTCCTTTTAGTATTAGCTAATTTTCATTTTTCAAGCTGATTTTCATTTCATTCTTGTGATGTTCAACTGTATATTGAATTAGCAAAATTATAACAATAGTTATGTGAATGCAAACTTACATTTAATGTTCAAATTGAATTCCTTTCCTCTAAGGAATTTCTATGATACAAATCACAATTTATTTTACTTAAAATTTTGAAAATAAATAAATAACTATAAATTAGGTTGCGAAAGACGGAAATTGACATTTTCCTGAGACTGTATTTCCAATCCAATTCTTTCTTCTACTTATGGATAATTTAGTATGTTATGGAATTTTAGAAATACAATCGGTGATATTCATGCTAGGTTTTTTATTGAATTATTGATTGAAAGTATCTTATTTAAATAATACTAAGAAAATTATACTCTAGTTTGAATTGATTATTTTGATTCTACCTAATAGTATTTATTCGTTTTTAGATCATCTTTCTAATAAAAATTGAATATCTAAATTTATTCACTACAGTTCATGTAAAAAAATAATAGAAAGAAAAACGACTTTAAAAGAAATTTTGGAATGCAACAATAATACATATTTGAAATGAATTTTGGTTTCTCATGAGTTACACAAAAGGTTATTAACACATAATTTATTTTAAAAATTACAGCTTTCTCAATATCAAATCATTTTCACATCGAAAATATTTCAAATAATGTTAGATTAAATTTCTTAATTATTGTGCTTAAAAATAAATTTCAACCTGAAATATAGAAATACGGTTATTTCAAATTCCAAATATTCGAAATTGATCTTACTTAATTTTCCACCGAATAAATTTTCAATGAAATAAAATAAGAATAGATATATTATAATTCTGTAAGATATATATGTGTTAAGGAAAAATAATGTTAAAATATATTTTTCTTATTTGGTCCCTTAAAAACAGCGTTATTACATGTAATGTACTAAATAATAAATATCTACAATCAACTTAAACAATTTTCTTGACGTCATCTCTAATATATGTAAAATTAAGAAAACAAATACAAAATAAATTAGATTATTGTAGCCCTCTGAAAAATGTTTATAATTTTTTCTTTTATTAAACTATGCTATTATTGAAATGCTGTGCAAATTCTGCATTTACTTTCATCCTGAGAAGTGCTTCGAATATTTTTGAAATGCAAAGCACATCCATTAAACATATCAAGTAATGATAAATTTTCCCATAATCAAATATGAATCAGAGAAGTATAAATATTTTTCAATCCACACGATGGTGTTCATATGTGTTCTTAAAGCATATGCATCATTACTAATTTATTTATTGGATTAATGCGAGGTTTGAAATATTTTGAATGAACAAATCAATAAAGCAAATGATTAAACTTAGCATTAGTCATAAATCTGTGCATAAACATAAATTTAATACGATAAAAATGGTAAAAAGCATAATATATATTCGCATGATGCTAAAAAATCATTTACGTTATCTTGTTTACATTTTTACGTTATATAACATAAATAACGACGATAATTTTTAAAAGTCTAAACCTTTCATATCGCAATATTCATTAAATATAAAAAAGAACCTTGTCTTCCTTGAAAGCAATAGATAATTATTTAATGACAATATAAATTCAATTTTAACTTAAATATTATGATTCAGTTCTTGTTAATTATGACGTTGTTCCCAAGTTATCTTAATGAAGATTTCAGAAATACAGTTAGATTAAAATCTATTAAATTCAGTTAACCAAATAAAGTATTTTTCTTATAATGTACATTAAAATAATGTATTAGAAAAACTGAAATATTTTTTCATTAACTCTTAAAGCATGCGTATTTTTCAAAGAATAATTATATTAATCCAATGCATTTAATACAAGGTTTGGCTATTAAGTAAACCATGTATTTAATGGACGCTGCTACAGGAAAAATCATGGCATGGACCAAACACCAGCGACCGACAACTGTTTAGCTAGAAGCCTTCTATTTCGAATGCAATGCTTCTAACTTCAAAAACAAATAGCAAACCATTCGTATAGCTACAGCCTTCGATCGCGTTAGAATTATCTTTTATTCTGTGGAAAAATTGATAAGTAAGCATTGAATTGTTGTGAAATTTCACATGGAATTTGATAAACCCGCTACTGAAATTCATAATTTATTAAGTAAAATGTATGACAATAAATGCATATCGCGTGTGCACGTATTTTAAGCATTTTCAATATGGCTGAAAAGATAGTGAAGATTTTTCACATCCTGGATGCCCTTCCACATAAATCCGAATGACAATATCGAAATAATCGGTATTCTAGTTCGAATTGAGCTTCGGTTAAGTATTAATGCAATTGCTGATACTGTAAGAATTGAAAAAAAAAATCATTTCCTCAAAATTGTTCATCAGGACAATGTACCGACACACTCCCCAATTTCTGTCAAGTGGTTTCTAGCCAAGTGTGTGTTACCTGAGTTGGACCATCTGCCTAAGTATTCGGATCTTCGAGCCACGCGACTTCTATCTGTTTCTCTGCATTTAGAGGAACACGATTTGAGCCCGTTGAGGGTGTGAAAGAGAAGCTGCATGCTTTCTGAAGGAGCTGACAGAATAAGACTTCCGGCATTGTTTCGAACAATAGAAGATTGACATGGAGCGTTGTAGGGATAGAAGGTGATTGTATATTGAAGGTGATATTAAGTAAATACGTATGACATCAAAATCGTGCACGTTCTTGGAGAGGAAGGTACCAGGTCAAATATCCACTTTAAAACTTGAGCCAAGTTCAAATTTACGAGGTGCACCACCAATAAACCTCATATTGCTTCTAAATGTGACCTTAACAAATAATCAATCAAACTCCCTTATTTAGTGCCTATTTCCTTCAGTATCTCATTAAATGGTCAGATATTTTCTAAATATTCTACAGAATACATTCAATAATAATCGTGCGCTGTTCGTGATCCTTTTACACAAGTGTACGGTAAGTTGATATGTATAATAAAAAAAGTATTCTTTCTATTTTTGTGATAAAATATTATTCAATAGCTTCGTAAATACAACAATTTTTAATAAGATTAGTCAACTAAAAATGTTAAGTTATGTTTACTTTCTTTGATTATATATTTATACTATATATTTAAAAAGGATAGATAAAGCATTCTTGTTGGGTATGCGTTTAACAAATTACCTTTTCAGTGAATAGAAAAGAAACTTTTACTGAAACTGTAGCTATTTTCTTTAAGAAAAAATATTTTTGTTTCATCATAAAATTTCTGATACATAATTATTTCATTTTGAAGAATAAAATGTTAAGTAGTTCAGTTAAGTGCGGTACAAAATATCAAGCATGAGAAGAAAATTGTTAATAAAATATTATAATTACAAAATCTGAGATTTAAAAATTCCTTTATCTCTCCGCATGTATATATATATACATATACAGAGAGTGAGAGCAAATTATAAAAAGAATTTAGTTGGTAATAAGCATTGAATAAAGGATGTTACAAATCTCATATGGACAAAAATTTAATGGGCGGTAAAAAGCATTTAAACAAGCAGTGTTTTACATACTTAGACTATGAGCAAGCGGTGAGCCTATGGATGGCCTCTGTAATGGAAAGAATATAATGCGAGTTTTCTTACATGTCCTCATTTCTGTCGTGGACTTCAGGAATGCCTCATATCCGAATTGATGATGTATAAGAAAATCACGCTGTATACTTTTCACTACAGGGTCGTCTAGCTGCTCACGTCTTGCTCTCCACCTATGCATTGTATGCGGAACATTGCTTGTTTAGATGTTTTCTATCAGCCCCTAAGGTTGTGCCCATAAGTTTAGAAACACTCTGCATTTTGCATTTGCATTTTTAGAACAAATCCATCTTACTTCCTTAATTTGCAGTTTAGAATTAATGATTTTCTTTCAAAGCACTTATGACTTAAAGTAAATGAATCAGACGGGGTAAACAATTAGAATTGGATTAGTTAATATACAGTATACAAGTATTCAGTCATAAATAAATAATTTCTTAAATAAAAAATTACCGAAGAGAAAGCAAAATAGACTGCGAAATTGTTTTTAATGCATAATATTTATAAAAAAAAATATTCCAAAATAATCTTCTAATCCTTTTCAAGGCAGTAAAAAATATAACACATTGGCTAATAAAATCCCGGTCTAATGAAGAAAACATAACTTTTTCTGTCAAATTCGATTTTATTCATCAACACAGTCTGCCTCAAGAGCGCTACGATCATTCCAGCGCTTCTCTATCATTTCGATACCTTTCTTGAAGAACTATTTATCTTTGGCCTCAAAATAGGAGTTTGTTTCAGCGATCACCTCCTCATTCGAGTCAAATCTCTTTCCGCTATGCAATGTCTGCGAACAGGTAATAGTCACTTGGGGCCAAAACTGGAGAATAGGATGCGTGTGGAAGCAATTCGACGCGTAAATAATGCAATATTGCCATCGTAGCCGAAGACTTGTGACATGATGCATTGTCTTGGTGGAAGATCAGTTTCTTTTTTTTGCATATGGGGCCGTTTCTTTGAAATTTCGCAGTTCAAACAATCCAGTTGGGCCATGTAGCGATCGCTATTGACTTGTTTGCCTATTTCAAAGTAATAAATAAATAAAATGCTGCACGTATCCGAAAATATGGATACCAATACTTTGCCAGCACTCTGTTTCGCTTTTGGGCGCTTTCGGCGTGGTTCATCGGCTGCTGCCCATTAAGCTGACGGCAGATTTGATTCGGGTGCATAATTGTGCATCCAAGTTTTGTCTATAATTACGTATTGACGCAAAAAATTTTTAGTTCACCAAAACTACCTTAAACAGCTCTCGGAATAATCGACTCTTTGTTGTTTTTAATCTACTGTTAGCACACCAGGCACGCACTTCGAAAACAGCTTTTTTTATGGACTAATGTTTCTGCAAAATAAAGCCTACACGTTCCTTTGATATATTTAGAGTGTCAGCTATCTCATGTAACTTCGCTTCACGGCTTGTCAGAAACATTTTGTGAACTTTTTTTTATGTTTCCCGGTATAACAATCTCTTTTGGGTGACCAGAGCGTGGCACATCATCGGTGTTCGTACGACCACGTTTAAATTCAGCAAACCTGTCAATAATGGTCGATTTTCCTGGTGCAGAGACCGGATAACATTTATGAAGAAATGTTTTTGTTTTAAAGGTGTTTTTTCTCATCAAAAAGCAATGTTTTATCCTCACACAAATTCTTTTTTCCCATAGTTTTGGAAATAATAGTAAAAAAAAATGTTGTTTCACTAAAACCATTGCAACTTTTGGATCAAACTTTAGATCATCATAACACTCTCTCAGCTACATTTTGAAGGTTAGTACTTATAAAAAATGTATTAAACCTGTTTTGGGGGCAAAGTCTGTGAGTCAGACGGAAAACTTATCAGCCTGTGGGTTACTTATCATCATCGTCATGAACTTTTTAAGCAATTAAGATTAGAGTAGTACAGAGCAGATATTATTTCAAAAATCTCTGTAAAGTTGGTATTTTATAACTCTTTTTCTACGTAAGCAAAAAATAAAAACTTTAAGCAATCTTTCATTAGCACTTAATGGACAGTGGTAAACATACTTCATACTAAAAAGGGTATTAAAAACAAAATTTATCTAATAAGTTAAATGGATTTCTTAAATAAATTTCTATCCCAAAATTTTTTTATTACACCGTTACTATAAAAATTAGTCCTTCAAAGGGATAATTGAGTGCATTTCAGGTTAACTACATTTCTACTAATATTAATGTTATTTTTACTCAGACACGTACAAAATATTTTCTAACCATGTTTAAGTCAGCTCTATTACATTCCTCGCAGTTTCTGCTGCAAATTACGCTACTGAACAATTAAGGTAGACCTCCCTAGGCATGTTACAACGAAAGGGGGCGTTGTAAAAGGGGCAAGGAGGATGTCATTTGTGAGTAATGAAAAGAACAAAGTTGTAAACTAACCTATAAAACTGAATACTTGCTGTACTTTTTCGTTTTGATAATATTTGGGGAGACTCATTTTTTTTCTTCTAAAAATTGAATATTTATGCAAAACAGTATACGTCCTACGTGAGCACACTGAAATCTTTTTATACCAAAATTGATAAATTAAATAGTTATTTCTGGATATAATTAGATGCTACTAATTTTCTTTCTTACTATCTTTCTTATTCTAAAGAATTATATTTTTATGCACAATATTATGTGCATTGTGCATAGTTATATACTTCTCAATTTTATTCTTCTTCAAAAATATACTTCGATTTTCAATGTACATTCATGAGTCCAGGGGGTCTGAGGAAAAATGCAGACGCTTTGTGTTTGCAATAAATTATTAGTAATACAGTACAATTACAGATAATACATTTTCTACGTATTACTGTAAACGTAAGACGTTTTGGTTTTTTTTAGTTGATATAAAATTACATTCAGATTAATTTTTAGAAGATTATTGTCTATTAAATTAAGAATTAAAACGGCTTTGAAAGTGGCCAAATGAAGATAATTTTCCTATTCATAAGATGTATTTCTATACCATCAATTTCTCTAATCTTACGTAAGAAATCTCAAAATTGAATCGTATAGAAATCAATTGATTATCAGTGATATTGATTACACAATGTTACACAAACAGATATATAGATACTGATAGAGAGTGACAATATTGAATCATGAAATTAATTTGCAGCAATGAAAATTAAAATGAAAATTCTATGATCATTTCAGTTAAATTTTTTATAGCCCAAGTGATGATTTGTGAACGGAAAGGTAAAATTATTAAAGGGCAAAATGCAATTGTTCTCATAAATTTATGTTTGAGGAAATTTCCTGCTACACCAATAAAATATAAAGCTGTAAAGGGTAATAATATCAGGATCATTGTCTTCAAATATATCAATTTCATTAAGATGAGTTAATAAAATTACCACCAATTTACAATATATGGGTGTCGGAGCATCAAACTCTTCAAATAAAGATGAATTGTGATTTTTGTCATTTTCAAAATATATAGAATTTCCCCTTTCCAAAAATTCCTGATTCTGATCTCTATGACAGTTAAAACAATTCAAAAACCTAGTTTTAAATCATTATTGAAACTATGCCTACTTAAAAGGCGAAAGTTGTAAACAACGCACTACTTTATATTTGGTGTAATGTGTTACGTTAATTGAAATATTTAACTTTACTATAAATTATTGTATAATGAATTAGTGGTATATAATGGAGAGAAGGAGAACAGTTCTTTGACGCATAAAATCAGAGACAAAAGCTTTAAGATGGAAAGCTTTTGTATAGAAAACAAAAGTTGACAGTGGAAGTAATTGGCTATCGGCACATAATTTAGTATACAATTTGTCAATTGATGAAAGCTTGAGCACGAATTTTACTCATCAGGTGCAGGTACATGTTATATATTTAAAAAGTGTAATCACTTCTGGAAACTAATTATCATAAAAATAGTTAACCTATTGGTATTGTGGAGACAATGAGACCTATTTTTAGGGATTTATCAAACCTGAATAATTTGAAAAAATGTTTGAATAATTCTACTCAAAACCCAAATGAAAAAATAAATAATGTGTGATAAGGTCCCGAATGCCAACGAAAACATTTGAACAAATCGAAAACCTATCTTGAGGTACTTACAATACTATATATTTCTTGAATTTAAGAAATATCTATAAATTACAAATTTTGAGGAAATCGTACTTTACTCCTGGTTATTATACGATAACGCCAATTTAATATATATACATACAAGAAATGTGGGGCTATAAAATAACGAGATTGACTCTGTTAAACGTTTTATTTTATATATATACATATATTTACTTATAATCATCTTCCTTATATACCGTTCTATTATCCCCATGAGGTCCATTCGAATCTTCCATTATTAAAAATACTAGGAAGTTCATTCAAGTTCAAGGAATCTTCTGCCAGCTCCTTCAAGACGTGCAACTTTTCTCTTTCACAGTTTCAGTGGACTCAAATCTCGTTCCTTTTAAAGCAAATATCACCTTGGGAAACAGAGAGATTGCATGCGAATGGGATGGATAGTGTAAGAGTGAAATACTGCACTTGGTTAGAATCCTCTTGACAGACAATGCAGAATGAGCCAGCGTTTTGTTTATGTGGTAACGTTTGCCGTTCGGATACTTTGTCAGTTCCTGTAGTCTCAGCAATCGTATACTTAACGAACGGTCAAATTGAACCAGATTACTGAATTTTTCTATATCATCCGATTTTGACGTGGAAGGATAACAGGGGCAGGAATCAACTTCAATATCTTCTCGACCATTTTGAAAATGCTAAAGCCCTTCAAACATACGTGTATGCAATAAACACTCAATACCATACTCTTCTTGCAAATTTCAGTACGTTTTTCTCAAGTGTCATGTGAAATTTCACAACAATGTGTTACTCACTTATTATTTTTCCAGTGAAATCAAAAAATTAACTCTAATGAGAACGAAGGCTACGGGTATATGGATTTGTTATTTTTTACAGAAATGAGAAACAATGCATTCGAAAGAGATGCTTCACATTAAAAAGGTGAGGTTTGCAGGCGTTTGATGCAGGCGTACATTTTCTGTAGCAGCGTGAGTCTTGTTATTCAATAGACACAAGCACTCTGTATATATATATATATATATATATATATATATTGAAAAGGGAGGACTGAAATGAAGGTACAGTAACTAAGAAAAAAATATAATATATTCACTTAATAGTTATAAAAAAAATTATTCGGCTTCTTTATAACGAAACGCTTTTTAATAAAATCATAATTCCTCAGTTGTTGTTTTGAATGTAATTATGTGTTTGGTAGTTATATTGAAGACTGAAACAAAATTAATAAAATTTGTTATGAACGTATGAAGTGGGGAAAACTCCAATGATAAGTTACTACTCCTGGAATAAAAATCAGTAAGATACGCTATTATGAATTTAATGAAAATCGTACTGTACATAATAAAGTACATTAAATTACATTAAATGTAATCAATCTCATAAGAATATTCACAATAATTATATTTTTGCAAAATTTATTTATTTCCTCTCAGAGATCATCCCTATTTCAATGAAATCTATTTTGCTCTTTTATAAATGTCCAATAAAATTTATTTCATAATATATTCAATTCATAGAGAGATAATATTTTTATGGCGCAAGAGCCAAATGTGGCTGTGCTGAGTCAAACAAGGTAATACTGTAATCTAGTCGTTTGAAAAAATAAAAAAGAGTGGTTGACAAGGAGGATCTCAAATAGAGAAGGATTCTAAAGGTATCACAGGGGCGTGTCATCCGTGATACCTTGTTCACCAAAGAAATAAACTTAATGGGAAAGAAAAGTTCATTAGAGTCACTCACAGTCAAAATGCCCGTACCTACCTGAAGAAGGCAAGCTCCCGAGGTCACATCCAATGCAGAAAAAATCTGTAATAATTGTTTTTAATTAAACTTTTCAATTAATTATTCAATAACTCAATCGAAGAAGCTCGTGTTTTATTACATTTTAGAAAGATAATTTTTACTTTAATGAATTCAATTTTAGAATTTTCAGGATTTGTGGCATCTCATACATTTGCATATATCCGATATTTATCAACGACGCCTGAAATTAAAGAATAGAGTTTATTTTAAAATTTTAAGGTTTATTAAAGTGATAGAAGTATATCTTGTATGGACTCTATAACAGAGAGTAGTAGGAGCTATTAGATCGTTAAAAGTAATTTTCATTGGATGTCATTAAAAATACATTGCCTAGGAGTTACAAGATGGAAAAGTAAAAACTGTTTTTAGAAAAAGAGGCAAATATGAGTTTCATTATTTCTTTATCAGTCATCAGATTTTTCAAAAGTGTATTGAAAAATAATCACGGAAAAACAGCAAAAAAATATCCTTAGTGTATTTAGTTCTTAGGTTCAGATTTATGCCTTTATTAGAACACAGATTTTAAAATTCTTTGAAAAATTACGGAAACACAAAATTGAGTTTTTTTTTTATTTTATTGCTTTTATTATTTAATATTATTTTTACTTTTTATTACATTAACTGCTTATTTTCATCCAAGAAGAACATTAATGTAATAAATTTAAAAAAAAACCTACTAATACTGTTTTCTATTAATTCTTTCATGCACGGAATTAATGTTACCTATAAGTATCTTTCAAATATGGTTTTCCAAATTTAGATATTTTAAATTTTGTTCCGAAAATGTCAATTAAAAATTATTATAGATATGTTCACTCATACACAATCCAATGGAAATTATATTCTAATCCAGATGCTTAAAAATATACAAAAAATGACCGAAGGAGACGGTTTTTGAACATTTAAATAAAATGTATTGGGAATTTAACTTTCAATTTTTTTCCACTACATTCTGCCTTTTTTTTTTTGTCGTCTAATGCTTTTTCACGGTTTGAGTCTTCGAAAGTAAAAATGACTTCAATGCCTAAGAAACTACTATAAATTTCCCTTTCAGATATATTGATTTGCAAAAAAAGTACTATCTTCTTTTCATACATGAAAAACATTTTTTTCTTCATCTCATGGTAAATTTTGTTCACATATAAAGGGGGAAAAATAATTTTTCAAAAAGTACGTCAAAGGAGTTTTTAATTATGGAAACATTGAAATATTTCCCAAATTTTCAACAATTTTTAGAATAACACTTTAAAAAAGTAATTGATGCTCAAAATTTAAAAACTGAATATTGATTTTCTAGTATTTATCGGAAATTTTTTAAAATTTTACAATTTTTTCTTTCATAAAATAATTATATATTTATATATATATATATATATATATATATATATACATATATTATTACATGTTTTCAAACTAATTATAAGAAAACAATTTTTAAAAATTATTCAATGTTTTCAAATAAAAAACAATTGAATTCTTATGGAATTTCAATAGTACATTATTCTAAATATTGCTTCAATTATACTTTTCATTTTTTTAAATTGTTTACTTCTTTCTTACACTGTAATTCAATCCTCAGGATATTTAAGTGAAATATGGGTTCTTTCCGTAAATTTATTGCGTTTTTATCAGTATTCTAACAAGCGAAATTATATATAGAAAGAAATAAAACAAGATAAATAAAATACATGTAATTTTATGTATCGGTCGAGAATATGTTTGACATGTAGAAGTATGTATTTTAATACATATCTTTCCAGAAATTTTTTCACCAATAGAAATAAAAGAAATGTATTATAGAATAAGAAACATACATAAGAAACATACTCAGCTTCTCTCCTAATGTGCTCAAACGCTTAATAAATTTTAAGCAATCCTTTGTATACTGGGATTTTGTTGAGCTACAGAAAATGAAAAACTTAAATCTCTAAGTCCTGGGATTAGCAATTTACGGAAAATGGTAAATCTTTGTTGGAATAATTATCTGAAGTTTGAGAGAAATAAAATAATTACATTCAGTTGACGAAGTTTTCAAACTGTGAATCAGGTGGTTTCACTAATTGACTTTTACAGTTTCGTGCTGCAGAGGGCTATTTAAGCTGAACTGTAATACCAGCATTTTCTTAGTTTCTTCTGAATTTCCCTTACATTCGATCACGTATTGTTTCTGGCAATAGAATCGAAAACTTTGAAACCTGATTTTAAATGCTAATTAAAATAGAAGAATAATTATATATTCTTGTGTGTATGTGTGAAAGATATCCATTGCGTTTATCTTTGAAGCCTTAAAATTAAGGCAGCTTATAAAGTTTGTGAACAAGATAGTAAAATGCTGCCATGTAAATATCTGGCAATTTGTGTTTTCTTAATTTTTTTCCCGAGATAATTTTAGTTTCATAATTTATTTTTTCCAAGTGACTATTCAATGAAGATAAGTGAGCTGATTAGGCTTTATTTATGCAGTCAAAGTTTTAAACAAATATGTGTTTTTATAGTTTTATATCTCATTCCTGTATTATTTATAATTTAAATTATATGAATTTAAATTGTATTTTAAAACTTATGTTGGATATTAAGTATATTCAGATTGGAATCATAAAACTGTGCAAATTATTTCATTTCTTATATCAAATGATACCATTATGATTTGTCGAAGAATTTAATGACCTCTTCAGAAACTTTACACTGTTTCTTTAAAAATATAAATATTTGTATACAAAGAAAAGAGAATAAATATTTTTAAATATGGTGTAGTTTAATTATTTTTCTAAATAGTTACAAATAAACCAAATCAGACCAAATAAGACAATATTGTATTGCTACATTTCTGTCAATTTAGTTTAAAGTTACATCATTTTGAAGGATAAAATATGTTCAGCGAAGTAGAACATAAGATCAAAGAAAAAGCTGCATCAGTAACTCAGCATTGGAAATAGAACAAAGAATTAAGTATTTTTTGTACTTAAAATACGTGAAAGGGAATCTTAGTGTTAATCAAAAGGTAATAACTATTTTTAAATTCATATAAAACTAAATACATTTAAATTTACTATAAATTTATTAAATTTATGAAATTTTAATGCATCAAATACACGTTTCTTTTAAGTATTAACTCAATTTGATTTAATGTTTAAAATTGGATGGATTATACACATATAAAAACGATTATAAGAAAAACCATTTCTTTGCTTAAAAAGGGCACTACGTGTATAGATATTCAAGTGTTCTGTAGCAGAAAGCAAGTGTTATTGGTAGGAAAAAATGAAGTTAGGGAATGGGAGGTAGTTATTTTTTCTTTTACGGTATTCTAATTTATTTCAGTTATCAAAATCTCTTAAAACGTATCCGTGCGAGGAAACTTAAAACAAATTTATAAGAATTCGATATTTCTAACTGTTGTCTTATGCATGAAATAATAGCTAGATACTAATATTATCACTAAAACTATTATTAATGTTTAAGAGTTAGATATTCATAGAGTCCAAAAAACTATTCGTTCATACATTACAAAAAAATCTTAAAATTTCTTTAAAACTGTTTCAATATATTGTTTTAAGCAATTGTTAATATTTGTGATCCTTATAACGAGAAAGTCAGAGGTGAATTTAATAAACAACAATAATTTAATTTCAGTCAGAATGTATTATTCAAATACAATATTCATTCAATAAGTTCTGAAACTTACAAGAGATGGTTCTTGTAGCATCGAAAATAATTTATTTTTAATAAGCATCTTGACTCATTATACAGATGTCTAAGTATCAGTTATTTATAATCAGTATCATGACCCCTTTCTCAAATCAGAAATTCTTCATCTTAATTTTTTCCAGCTAGTTAGACCATCTTCACCTTTTTTTGGAAGAGATTCACTAAAAGAATAATAACGTTTTGATTTTTGCTTGATTATCAGTGCATAATGATGAATCCAGCTCTCATCAACGGTAACAACTTGATAAAGCAGCAATCACATTTTGAATTAGCAGCAAATAATTATGAAATCAAAACCAACTTATGAATAAATGACAAATTTGTTTCGCCTGCATTTAACAGGTAGCAAAAACGAATGGTAACAACAATTTACTTTAATAATGCCATATGCCTGAAATACTCGTAATTTTTGAATCATTCTCGCACTCTTATAGATTAATTAATATTAAAAGCTTTAATATATATATATATATATATATATATATATATATATATATATTCTTATTAAGATAAAAGCTACTTAATTTTTACTTTTAATAGTGAAAACATCATAGTTCCTGTCTCAATTTTACTAAAGAGCACCGTGAACTTTATTGGGTCCGTTACTTGTTAAATATAAAATTTTATCCACATCGTTTTGAGGATAGATTTTAATTTTGATGATTATATTGTTTTGTATTATTTAATGTATAAACACTGCTCAATTATTAAATATCCCTCTCTTACAATGCATTATGTGGTACTATGAAATTAAATGAGCTTTTATTTAATTGAGCTAAGCAAAATAAAATTATATGGTCAGGAAATATTTCCTTAAATTTCATTAAAATCACTTAAATGATCAAACAATTTCTACTGTTCAATTTGTTTCTATATTCTAAAACATTATCCAAAATTACTTCTGAAATGTTTTAAAGTTATAAGTCTTTATTTTCTAGGAATATAACCGTAAAATTATTTTATTTAAGTGTTTGAAAAATATTTTTAACTATACGCAATAATTGAAAACTTAAACTTATGTAATTTAATTTCATAAAATTGAAAAACAATATGAATGGTATACTCAGACGTTCCTATTTATTAAATAACTTCAATTTTACTCAGAGTATGAAACAATAATCACCGAGAAAATACGGTAATCATAATCATAAGGCATTTTATAAGACTTCCTAATTTTTGATACAACTTGTTTTCTCTCAAAAGGAGTCTAGACTTTTGATGACACAATGCAATTTAGGTCTTAGCTTATTAAGTTGTTTGAATTTCTGTAACGTAATGACTGAAATAACTTAAGTCTCAGTATCAGAAAAAAATTATGATTCTGTAATTTTAATTTATTCTTATTTATTCTTATGAAAGTAGTGATATTATATAACTTGAAATTGGATCCGAGTTTGAAGCGATTTAATTTTTTTTTGTTACGGGTCATATTTTGTGCAATTAACTGGATTTTATATAAAAATGAAAGTCGAACTTATGCAATGTATGTGAGTTAAAATTTACAGACTATGACAAATAATCATATGATTTTCTAGAAATATTTCTTCTTCGTAATGGACTGTATCATCTGATCAATTTGATTCTGTTTTTTGAATTTCTGACCAAATTATAATATGAACAACCATTATCGTGAATGAATATTTTATGATAATGGTTGTTTTAAATGAATGAATATTTTACTACGAAACATTCCACAATGAATTCTGAAATTATATTTTATGAAAATTAACTTTTTTTTCATATTCAACATATTCTGATTTTTTTTCTACATAATTAAATTATTAAAAAAAATTATCTATGCATTTTCGCGTGGTTATTTTTATTTAATAAGCAAGATCTGTCTAAATCATATTATTATTTTAAAGTATTCTTTTGGGATAGATTGAAAAAGTTTCGAATTAAGATTTTGGTACAGTTCTGGAAATATTTCTCTTTTTAAAAATGAAGTAAAATGTAAGTCATATAAAAGAAAGATTAGAAATAAAATATACTGGGATAATTTTTAAATATAAACTCATTGACTTTATATACATTAAATGATCCAATAATATAAATATATATAAAAAAACTTGTTATATTGTATTAAAAATACTGGATATATATAATTCAAAAAATATGTCTCTCTATTTCGTTCTTAATATAAAGTTACTAAAATCATTGCAGAGAATTAAAATACCTTTTTAGAGAATTATAACAATATAAGAAATATAACATGATATATAAGCAAGGACTTGTAAATACAGTTAATATAATTAATATGGCAAAACAAATTGTGTTTGAAACAGTATTCTTAACCAAATATAGTGATTAACTGCGAAAAGAAAATGTTTAAATAACATGCATTTCCGCTTTACTGAATAAATCTAAATATGAATATGAAATCTAAAACTACACGAAAGTATTAGATTCAGATACGAGTATGTACTAGCACAAATAAATTACGATAATTTTCTAAACATTTCTAAAAATAACATAAAATTTTAATGGTGAGGCAATAATTTTTGTGCCATAAATAGAACGAAATTTATTGTATTCTATTTATTGTTTTTCATTGCGAAATTATTGCATTTCTATTGCGAGGTTTTGGTGAATTTGAAACCGAAAAAACATAACCTTTTAGAAGTATAAATAAATTTTTAACAATCAGTTTCAGAATAAATAAGAAATACATGCATGTGTGAAGTACAACACAATATAATATTTTCATTTAAAATAATTCTAGAAACAGACTCTTAAATATTTGTAATTTATTCCCATTTAAGATACATACTTTAAAATAACTTTCTAAGCTTTAATATAAAACTTTGTTTCTCGGAAAAATAATTCATTTATTTGCATTTCGGATCACTTTATTTTCAAATAATGAGACGAATTTATTTCATCGTACTTTTGAATTTGTCCAAGTATTACAAAAGATAGATGACGAATTATATACAAAATAGCTAGAAGAAAGAAACTCAAATATAAAATAAAAATTTAAATTGCATCATTAATTTATTTTCTTTGTTTAACAAAGGCTTAGGGATATACTCCAACATTTACTTTAAAACTGATAAAACTTTACATTTAAGTACACGAGTTCAATTTACTTTCTCATCAGTAGCAAAACTTATATTCTTCTTAAAATATAAAATAAATCACCTCTCAACAACAGTTTTATAAAAATCAGAAAAAAGGTCTTATGTTTGCTCATAATGTCTATAATTCTTATGCAAGACTCTACAATTTTTGTGTGTGTCTTAGTCATCTATAAGGCAAGCAGTGATGTTACATTTAATATACATATACATTACAATACAAAACTATAAAATCATATAAGAAATTCATTGAAACACATGCAAATAATTTATGAATAGAATATAATTGCAAACTGATTCGTTGAATGTTTTCTTTCAGTTTTAAGTATTTCTTAAAAATATACGTTTGCATACACATACACGTACACACTCACTCGCACTCACACACGTACACACTCACTCGCACGCACGCACGCACACGCACACACACACACATGGACACAGTGGTGGCCAAAATTGTAAAACGTTTTGGACATTTTTATGTTTCTTAACTTTGTATGCTTATAGAAAATGTTTCGTATTACAAAATGAGAAATCACATATAACATTTTAAAAAAAAAATTAATACTGATATCCTTACAAAAAAAATGCAAATATTTAAGAACAAAAAAGTTATACAAAAATTATATAGTTTTCTAATCTAAAAAACATTCGCAGTTAATAAGTATTTTATTACGTCTAACTTTCCTGGTTAATCGCTGCCCTTTTCCTGGGAACTAATGAAATGTTAGTAACTGCCAGCAGAAGCTGACATCATGTTTACAGTTGGAACAAATCATTATCGTGCATTGTTTTGTATAAGGAATGCCATTTCTTTTATGATCAGATTACAAGAAGGAATTGTTTTAAAAAATTTTAATATTTAGTCAAGAAGGAATGACATCAAATAAAAGAGTATATCAGATACGTAGAAAGAGATGTAAGACATTGTGTTATGAAAAAGTGGTATTATTTATGCTGAAACTGCAAAACAGGTAGGTGGTTCAGTGGCTATATCTGGAGGCCGAAAGTTTTTTTCACGATATCAGGAGACAAATTTAATAAAAATAAGCAGAAAAAGGCCAAAACAAGATGGACCACTTCTGTTCATGGCTGAAGAATGAAAAGGCTGTGTCTCCAAGATAGGAGAGTGTCATCCATAGGCCTCAGAAATGTTCTGATTGATGTTGGTGTGTCTGTCAGTTTAGGAACAAAAAGGAGAACATTGAAAGATGTTGTACTAAGGGGTAGAATTCCACACACAAAAAATCTTTATCATAACTGTTAAGATTTAGTCATGCATGTCAGATAAAAGGTATTGGTCGCCTTCATGTCATCGATGGCATGTTGAATGCCAGAAAATACACTAACACAATTCTAGAGCCAAAGCTTCTACATTCCTTTAGAAATCTCTTTCCCAACAATGTTTCATTTATTTTTCAGTATGATTCTTCTGCCTGCCACACAGCAAATGTATTAAAATAGAGGTTTCGTACAAAGAGCATAGGATTGTTTTCCTAGCCATTAAACAGTTCTGAACTCAATCCTATCAAAAACTTATAGCACCGTTTAAAAACTCTTGCCCGAATGAGGCATCCATCAAATAAAAAGGGAAATAATTGAGGCTATAATTGTTTCCTGGCATCATGTAATAACGAAGGACGAGCTTAAAACTATCATCAACTCAATGAAACATAAAAGTCAAGCTATAAAAAACAGAGGCTACCCTGCGAAGTACTGATAACTCATAGCAATAATCTGTATCTCATTTATATCAATAACTATTGAGACTTAACTGTTTTGTGTTACATATATTTGAGTTTTGCTTTTTGTATTGAATCCAGTATTAAATTCTCTTTAAAAGGATATCTAAGTCCTAGCATTTTGTGAAACGTAACATTTTCTATAAGCATACGAATTTAAAAACAAAGTTTTTTAAATGTCCACAATTTTGGCCACTACTGTATGTATGTATATATATATATATATACACTACATATATACATTATATATATAATGTTTATATATATGCATGTGTGTGTGATGAATTCGCAATACTTTCTTTTCTTTTAAATATTCTTTCCCTTTTTCAATACACTATATTTTTTACACCAAACCAAATTTACCAAATAACTTCCATCCGCTTTTTAAGGTATCCGACAACGTTTGGATATATGATTTGAAGAAAATAACGTATAAATAAATAATATTTTTTAATATTTTGTATCATCTGAATTAGAATGTACATAAAAATTATTTTAAAATTTTTGTTACAATGAAAAATATTTAAAATGTATATAGTTAGCATAAAATAAAGAAAAATAGCATGTTTGGAAAATATTTTAAATTCAAGAAAAATCTTTCTATATTGTTATTTAACATATGTATATATATGACATCTGTACAGAGACTAAGTTTGAATTATTTTTATAATTTCCAATATTTCCTAAGTTATTATGAGTCGACAACATGAGTTTTTTTAAAAAAATTAATCCATTCTCATGCATGAAAATGTGATGAAATCCATTCATAAATCATACATTAAAAAAATCCTAGCTCCGGAACTTAAAAACAACATGAAAAATATTTCTACAAAATTGTATTAAAATGTGGGAAAACCTTTCAGTTATCACCTTTCTAAATTGTAAATTTACTAAAAATGATATTCATCAGAAAAAGAATTTAAAATTGAAATTTGTACAGGAAACAAAGATATAGATACCAAATAAACTAGAAATTCTTACAAATTTATAAGAAACACCATCTTTCTCTTTTGTCTTCAAAATCAGAATTTCTTTCTGTTATAATTTTTTTCTGTCCTTTTTCTCTGATGGTAACGAATTTCGTTTCGAGTCAGCAATACAAATAATGTCAATGTTCTTAAAGCATCAACTGCGTACTGCCCCGGAATAACATCTAATGAATGTAATACAATTGCATGCATCTATCTTCACTCCCTTACAACCATCATTAAAATGTATAACAAATATATATATACCGAGAACAAATGTTTTATGGTCAACAAATATATATTTTAGGATTATTTTCCGCACACAACCATTGAAACGTTCATTGGAGTTCTGCGTTTTGCAATGGATACATTTTTTAAATAAATTTTGATCTCATGCATCAAAGTACATAGATTTAAAAGAGTTAACAATGGTTTTAGGGAGGCTTTTGCATTTTTTTTATTTACCTTTGTTCCGCAAGCAATAGCACGTTGGTATTTACACCACCTAAATTGTTTTTTCAGGCACTGACTATGCATTGGCTGATTCACTCGTGAACAATTGTGATAAAAGACTGTTATTACAAAGTTTTGCATTACCGGTAAATCACCGGCATTGTTTCCAATTGCAATATTATAGTAAATTTGAAATCTTCTAATAAATTTGTCAGTAATTTTTTCGTTTCCCTCTAATCCTTTCCAACTTGATTTCAGTTAACGAAGATGGTTTCCATCCCTTTTCTGAATGTGATCTGCGAAATAATATTTGGTGACACTGTTTTTTCGATATGTTTCTTTCATTGCTCAATAACCATGTGAATCACCATCACCAGAAAAGGACGAACGCTTCAGTTGTCTCAAATGACAAGACCTTTCGAAGATAGGATATGTACCAACAAATTCCATACTGGATGATGACTCAGAATGATTTTGTGAATAAATGTGATCACGAGATACAGTTAATCTTTTATTTCGTGAGCATATGCAAGGATTCTCGACATAATTTCCATAACTACAACTTAACCCGTATTGGTTAAAGTTGCTATGCTCCCATTTAATGATGTGTGGCCGCAACTTTGCCAAGTACTTTCAAAAAATTACACCATAGGCTGTCAAATCCTCCTCCTGATTATTTATCTTTTTCATTTCAAAAGTTACAGTATTTATAGAAACCTGTGTAATAGTTGTTGTAACTTTCAACAAATTTCTTTCACAGTTACTAAAAGCTAACTTTAATAAACCTGATATATATAATGCAATACTAAGCTTTTTTTACGCATGATGGTTTTTTTTTCTGTTAATTACATGCCTAGTACTAACTGAATATTGATTTTTATTCTTTTATTACTTTTTTGAGTAGATGAAAAACCGTGAACAAAGTTGTAGTTAGACCATTTCAACAGCATATTGGAAAGTAACTAAAACTGGACTCTTTCTAAGCATTGCGATAAACACAATGATGTTCTTTTCAGCATTTTAGTAGCAGTTCTAATTTTACGTTCACTTCTCGTGATGATGATATCAGTTGTCTTATAAGAAGATTGACAGTTAAATAGAATTTTTCTTTTCTTAGATGGACGTTTATTTTTCGTTCTACTCATGACTTAAATAAAGAATATTAATCTAAGAAACTAATACACAATCTAAACTGTTATTTCATACGGAAAAAAAGTATAATTAAAAACAAAACTCGTATGAATTTCAGAGTTCATATTACCACTGATAGCTTGGAAATTATGCTCCTGCATAAGATTCTAGATTTCTTAAAATGGATTTTACTATCGTTCAAAAGTTTAAAAAAAATCTCATGAGAAGTCAATATTCTTTAAAATATAAAAAAAAAAACAAATTAATATTTATGAGATCACTTTAACTTCCGGTTTAGAAATCGCAACTTCTAATAATTTTTTTGGAAGGAGTCTGATATTAAAAACTTATAACTTGATTTCTATGCACCAGAGTTACAAATGGAAGGTACCATTAAAAATAGAAAGTTTAAAATATTTTAATTGATAAATAAAATCTCTCTCTCTCTCTCTCTCTCTCTATATATATATATATATATATACCCTCTTTATATATATACCCTCGTTTTACTAATTCGCACATGTGTAGCTAATATGAAATGTCTGTCTTAATGGTTGTCTAAGCAAAATTTTGGGACTTACCCTTTTTACTGCGTATGTAAGGTGGAACTCGCCATTGGCCAATCTCTTTGTCTCTCTCTTTCCAGCCTTCTGTTTCGCTAGTCACGCATTTGTGTTATTGTGATTTGTCTTGCTTGTAATGTAGAATTCATGGGTAAACTGTCTCTAGTACAAATAATCTAATTCAATTTGTAAATCGATCTAAGTTTTCGAGGAAATTGTGATCAGAGCACACACAAAAACACTATCTAAAAGTGATTTTAAAGTTTTATAACAGTGAGATTACCCAATCCTTATATACGCGCACCCTCCCCTCCACATAAGCTCATACATGCAAACATAATCTTATACATACATACACATATAAAATTTTCATAAACACACACACACACACACACACACATATATATATATATATATATATATATATATGTGTGTGTGTGTTTATGTGCGTGTGTCTGTGCTTTAAAAATTTTAAAACCCCTTTCTATTCCATAATGAAATGTTAATGCTAAAACTAAATAATTGCACATGAGATTTCCTATGTCTCGGAAAATTTATATTTTTAAAGTGGTAACTATTTATTTACAAAAATGCAATGCACAGCTTAATAATGTATTTTTCAAAGAATTGTACACATAATCATCCGTGTTTAAGTAAAATTTCTTTCGAATGGTATGTTGCTTGAAACACAATTGGAATTTAGCTAGCTCGAAGTATTTTTGAAATATGTTATCCTATATATGAATTATATCCTTTTTAAAAATACTCTATTTGAGATTATATTTACTGAATTACATTTATATTTTTTAAAAGCATGATTTTATAATTTAAAAAAACAAACCGCATAAGTGTAAAAGAAGTTCTTGCATGTGGCCTTTTTTTACACAAACTTCATATATATGGATTTTGCTATTTAAATAAAGATAGCAGTCAGTAAAATAAAATGTCTCTAAATTGCTCAATTACAATTATTACAGAAAATATGAATCACAGGTATTCTATCAAAAAAGTGCTTCTTTGTATTACAGTTGACTCTGAAAATTATACTAAAATATAATTGATTATGAAAATAAATTATAATTCAAAACTTGCAAATTCGCACAAATTATTCACGAAGACTAAAAATACACATTTAAATAAATAGATATTGAAATTACATTTCGAATAAATAAATAATAATGATGTTTTATGTGTCACCGATGGAATCGATAAAAAAAAAAGAAATAGCCAGATGATAATAAAAATGCAAAACTGAATTTTTAAGTAATTATTTATTTCTGTTATAATTTCTTTTAAGATATATTTAAGAAAATTTATGCATATATATTTTGCTTAAAATCTTATAAACAATATATAACGAGCTGCGAGTTTATGAATAAAGTGGTACACAAAATGCGATAAACATTTTGAAATCTTAATTGAAAAAAAAGTTAAGGTTCTTAAAAGTCAAAAATTACAGAAGAGATGGTATTTTACGAGTTAAAATTAAAAAAAAAAACAATAATAATCTTGAATCTATCACATTAAATATTTAAGGTGCCTATATACAAGGTGTGGTTATTGAGTAAAGAGACTAACGCTGTAAAATATTTCATTCTGGATTCAAACATATTTACTTATAATTGCATTCTACATTCACCCCTCTTCTGTTTCCTCAATACTCCATGAGAATCTTCGTTTTCTTCGAAACAGTGCTGGAATTCTTCATCTGTTAGCTCCTTCAGGATGCGAGACCCTTTCTCTTTCACAGCTTCAACTGACTCAAATCTTGTCTTTTTAATTCAGATTTCACCTTACGAAACAGATAGAAGTCGCTTGGCTCAATATTTGGGAAAATATATGGATGATTTAACACTGAGATTCTATACATGGCTAGAAACCTTTTGACAAACAATGTGGGATAAGCCGGCATATTGTCTTGGTGGAAAACTCTGATGTAAAGATTCTGCCGTCATTTCCTACAGTCTCAGCAATCGCCCGAATACTTATCCAATGGTCAGATCAACCCCGATTGCCGAATTTTTGTATATTGTCCTCTATGTTTGGGAGGGTGATCTAGGAGTTTATCATCTTTAATGTCTTCTCGGTAATTTTGATAAAGCTTGAAGAACTCATAAATACGTGCTTTCATTGCCATATTCTTCTTTCCATAAATTACTAGTAGCAGGGTTCAAGTTTCACTAGGAATATTCCACCAATTCATTGCTTTACCGTTACACTTGTCATTTCTACGGCGAAACAAAAAATAACTCTAATGCGAACGAAGTTACTGGATACAAGCGTCTTCTTATTGAAACGGGATGCCCCACGTTAATCGAGCAGCAATTCTTATTTCTAAATGGTTCCCTGGATTCGAAATTGATTTAATTCATAAATAATGTGCAAAATACTATAATACACACAATCCATGCGAATGTCAACCGGTTCATAGGTACAGAAATTGCACTTTATTTCTCTTTTTCTTGACCCCGCCCCCCCTCCAGGTGATTCATAAAAATGAGGCTTCTCACCAATATTTGCAGGTTCACTCTCACAAATACTGATGCAACTACTATAGAGACACATAAAGCTTACAAACACATTTACATTACATAAATATACACAATATCACTTAGGGAACTTAACTTTACATCATCACGAGAGAAATCAACCATTATTTTTAAACTCACCACTCTATCACGTCTCTCCTCTGAAAGACCATTTGAAATGAAGCTCAGTGTTGAATCTACACTTACAATTCACTAAATTTAACAAACTAATATTTAAACTAAACGTTAATCTTATTATTTGTGTAATTATATCAATTAAATTATTTTACTCTCATCTCTCATCAGAGTTTCCACTCTGCCACTACACAATAATTTAGCCATGGAAATTTCTAATCACATGTTCATAATTTATAACAATATTATTTTATCGGAGATGCAATTGAAATTCTGAATTATGTTTAACGTACCCCTTTTTGTAATTTTAAGCAACTTTGGTCATTTCATAGAATTAAATTTAGAATCTATTAAATAAAATCCTTGACTAAACAAATAAAAGCAGTATGTATATAAGTAAATTTGGTTAATCAGATATTAATCACGTATTATTTAGAGAATATTTTGCATTTTACTTTATACGGAAACAGCGTTTGGTCAAAATGGACTATAAACATTAAGTAACTTAGATTAAGTTTGATCGAAAGGAAATATAAGAAAAATCGTATCAAACAAACATAGATACCGTATTTTTGCGATCCATTTGATACGAATTTTGTTTCCCCATATATTGAATAATATAAGATGTAATTAATCAACGATTGTAATAGCTAATCAAAGATCTCATTAAACATCTACGAGATCATCGTATACCAGGTACAACACGTTCGATTAAGGTAATCAACAGCAAAAGGGTGATAAGATTTCTCAGAGGACCTTTTTCAAAAATCGGAATCTCAATTTACCTGAACCATTCCTTAAATGAGTATTGTGAACTGAGATGCTCATAAATAACAACAAAAAAAATGCTTAAAATGGAATTGCGGCGGTGTAAAGCAAAACAGAAACTGTAGCTATTACACATACAATATAAGCGATGGGGATGGTCTTGGGAGAAAAACGCAATTTATCTCCATAACAATAATCAATTTCATCTTTTGAACGAAATTCTGGATCAGTTTACTTTGGGAGATAGTCGGGAGAATAGTTCAAATCAGAATACATAGTGCCTGCAATTAAGCACTTTGCATTATTTGGTCTTGTATTGCTACAAACAGCGAATAGATATTACACATCATAAAGGAATGATGAATGGAGTTAACTAATATTAAATGCTTGTCTAAGAAACACTATGAAAATTTATTCCCTCTATCGGAACCATCTTAAGGGAAGATAATGCTTCCTGTCATTCATCGAATGAATTGAAAAAAAAAATGGCTCCAAAGCAATGACATCCAAAACATGGATTGGACAGTCCATTCACTGGGCTTAATTTCATTTGCGAAATTGTGCCAAAATTTTCCATCAGAAATCTAAAAGTGGCATCCTACTGACAAACGTTAGTTGATTAAAAGTATCATCAACAGAAGGTATTACATCATTTTCGTTAACCTATTTGAAACATTTGCTCACTACATACCAAAAAGATGTATATTTGTCATCAAGAACAAAGATAAATTTTGTATGAAGAGTAATGAATTGATCTTTATTAATGCTTTATTAGCCTTTCATAGTGTAATATATAACTTTTTTTCTATATATCTATTTGTAGTAAGTTTTCAGAACTTTTAGTAATAACATAAGTATTTGTGGTATTATTAAAACAGATTTTATGATAATGTTAACTGATGTGGTATACATAAAATATTTAGAAATGTGCTTTTACGTGTTACACTACAGTGGTGCAGAGCATTTTAACCTCACATTGTGCATAAAAAAATATTTCTTCTCCATATTTTGATGCAGTATAGATATTTTTCACATTATGTGATGCAGTCTTATGTTAGTCATCTGCCATTTTATAAAAAAGGAATATTTTTATTCCAAATATGAAGTTTTCATTTTGTGTTTTACGTGACTGCGTTTTTTAAAAAAATGAACTAGAGAAAGAATGAACTAGAGATGTAATCTATGAAAAAAATTTCATTTAGAGAGGCAACGCATATATATATATATATATATATAAAAAAAAAAAAAAAAAGATATATAGAGATTGCAATATGAACTGTTGGAAATAAAATGATATCTTAGAAGAATATGATATTTGCTCTTTTGTACTACTTATTATTTTTAGGCTTAAAGAAAGACTTCAGTTGTTTAGTTTAATAGCAGTTTTTTCTGATAAGTGTTCCTTATATACTCTTTTTCCATTTTATCCTCTCATTTTTAATTATTCCTATGCATTTTTTTAAAATCTCTTAGGTATTGCAAGTAAGCACAACTAACGTTTCAACAATTTTTAATCTCTTGAAATTTAAAAAATGTATAGTAACATCATATGATAAATACTAATGTATTCAACGCTACCAATCAAATAACTAAAAATATAACTTCAGACTCAGATTGATAAGCTGTTAAGAAAATAAAGTTAATTGAAAACTGAAACAAAAAAATGAAGTATAATGTAATATGTGAAATAAAGCAAACCGGTTTGAAAGTTAGTAACAGAAGTATAAATATATAAACTTCGTCACAATAATGCCACTGCCTATTCTTTTTCATTATCATAAAGACTGTATGAAAATAACAGAAATAACGGGCTCGATTAATTTAGTCTACATTTATAAGAAATGTTGGATTAGAAAATTCATAAAATAAGATATTTCTTCCATGTGTGTTCATGCAAAACTAGCTTAAGTTTATCAATAGTCCATTTCAACGAATATTAAAAAAAGAAGAAGAAATAATTAAACAAGAAAACTTCAGCAACTTTTGATATATTATGAACTAATTTCTTTGTATATTTATTGATATAAAAGTAATTTGTTTTGATTAATAATTCGCACTAAGTAGTATAAAAAAGGAAAACGCCATTAGGAAACCAAAAAAATTTGGGAAATGTTGAAATAAAAAGGACAATTGCAATAATGAAATAGTACCAAGCCACAGAGTACCTATAAAGATTTAATTCATATTCATGAGTAATTAGTGAACCATAATTCCCATGCAGCGTTGCTGTATAATTTTAAATCAGATATTTCAAGCTTTATCACAAAAGTTTTGTAATCGAAATGGGTTAATGCAATTGTAATTGGCGTTGATTATTTTTTTCTTATCTAATGAATCTTTATTTCCTGACTGTTGATTAATGAACCTACAACTGCCCTTAATTAGACTGTCATTATAAAGGATTAATAGATCCGGATACTGTATCAACAAAACTAATTCTTGTCAGCGACTAAATTATATCAAGCGATAAGAGTATGTGTATACATGCGCAGTACGAACATAGTAATACTTTTTCAAGCCATTCATATTTGAAAATAAATATTTTAAAAAAAAATGAAAATGAAAGATTTGAAATCATTATTTCAGAGAAAGGAACGTCCTTTTATTTTAAACAGTAATATCATACCATAGCAAAAAAGATAAGTCTTCCTATAGTCAATTTACATTTTAATTAAAAATTGCGTTTCAACATAAATTTTTAACATAAAGAAGTCTTTTTTAAAAAAAAAGTATCAGAGTCTAATTCGTAGTGAATATAATGTAATAAGCTATCCAAAAAAGAAGATACAGTTACTTATATAATGTTTCGTAATTATAATGCTTCTTATTATTTACTCATTATATGTAAAAGGGACGCAGTGCTCTGTATATGATTATTTCTTATTAAAAAATATAACCTACTTTTATATTCTGCGCATTTGAACACATTCATAATATATATTTCTGGAGGGAGACATAATTTTCTTACAAGCAATTGTTTAACATTTATATATGTATTTTTTTCCAAATATTTTAATATTTTAAAACATTTATCTTTTTACACTTTTTAATATTTTTAAGCTTTTGTTTATTCTTGATTTATTAGGATTTTTTCTCAGAATTTTATACATAACTTGATTGGGCTAATTTTATTCATATTTTATAAATAAAAGTTCTACAAGTATTATATAAAAATAGTTAAAAAGACACTATACCTAAGGATTTTGATTTTTTTTTCTAGAAACATTTTTATTTAAATATTTATTCCATGAACAGAATTTTAAAACATATTATACAAAACTACCAAAAACAATTTTAAAACCTTATAATGGTTACAAAAATTTCCTTAGAATTTGAAATGTATGACCATCATGGAAAATAAAAAGGCTGATAAGTTGTTGAAACTTTAAATGGTCAATGAAATGATTAAGGTAGTATTAAAGAAAATTTAAATAACTCACGAAATAAATCTAGAGCGAAAAAAAATGTTAACTTATGTTTAGAAAAATGCTGCATCAAAATAAGGCGATGCATTTTTTCGGCAATAATTTTGGTCATTTTAAGAGTACTGCGTCCATTTAAGAAATACTTAAGATTACAAAATTTTTCAGTTCAAGGAGTAAATAGACCTAACTAATAAAAATGAAACACAAACGTTCATTTTTTAAGTTATGATTATACAGCATATTTTTTTAAAATAAAAGCATCACTTAAATATTTTGCTGAAATTTTGAGAACCCTTTCTTAAAATTTTCAAATCTAGCCTTACATCATTCATCTAGGAAAAAAAAAAGTAATTTTTTCCATAAATATGATAAATTGTAATCTTCTTGTATTATTATATACACATTTTATGTATAATATTACATAAAATTAGAAACTTAAATATGACCTTATTGAAACTAGTGCTTAATGCTTGATTAATAGTTTTAGTATCAAAGTAAATTGAGGTATAAATTATACTTAAAATTACATTTTACTTAAGAGAAAACTGTAGTCTGCATTAGATAAATTCAGTTATTTATGATTTAAAAAATTAATTTTCATTGAATTTGCATAATTACTGAGAATAGACATATAAAATCAAGTTTATTTATTTAGTCAATTTCTTAACATAGTTCTGACCAATTTGTAAGATACTAATAAAGAAATAAACGACAATAAATAAATAAATTTTATTTCCTTAGTCAATTTTTTTAAAATAATTCTTACAGATAAAGATTATGAACATCTATTTTATACTTAGTATGTTATAATGCTGAAACATTTGAGGTACTAAGTAGTTAGACTGACAGAATCTTGAGCCCAAATATACAAACGAAAAATCTGTTGATCAGTTAAATGTAGATTACTGAAAGAATTTGGCTGCTCCATAAAATACATCTCCTATAGATGAAATGATGAAAGTTAAATCTGTTGTGTCTCCAAGTCCTTACTTTGGTGTGATTTGGAATTTAGATGAGTGGAGTAGCAGTTTTGATGCTATCCACTTTATTAAACTTGGGCTAAAATCACGAGTTTCATTGTCATTAGCCCTCATGTTGCTTCTAAACGTAATATTAATAATAAGATTTTCAAATTGTGTACAGTAAGATGGTTTCTAGCTTTATAAATGTAACAATCTTATATATTTCAAGTAACATGCGATTGAATTTAAATAGAAATTACCGCGTTTCTTTTCTTATCATTACTTAATCATCTTAAATGTCACCATTTTTGGATTATTATGGTAATAAAAACGAATGTAATTCTACAATAGTGTATTGCCTTGCTTAGGGTTATGCTAGTACAAAATCAAAGTTTAATTAATTGAAAATTATTCTGTAATTTACAAGTGTAACACGCAAAGTTTTTGGCGACTGACCTCATAATATTAGACGTATATGTAAAATATAAGATATGTAAGAGTAATGATAATAAGGATGACACTTAACCTGATACAACAATTAACACGCATTCACTCCCTACCACACATCGCTTTGGGCTAATTTATTCATAATATTACCTTTCTTAATCTAATAACTCATGTAAAGACCTTTCATGAAATGCTTCAGTTCCATGAATCGAACAAATTCTGTACATATCATAACAATAAATATTTGTATTGCCAATACAGGTTTGGGGAATTTATATTGAAATAGTAAATGGTATTCAATTTTTTTTCAAAAATATGTTGATGTAAAATGACTAGGCATAAATAAACATATTTTACTACGATGAGATCTACAGTAATGATTCACAAGTGCTCTGAAGAATTAATTTCGAAAAATATGAAGAATAAAATAAAGCAAACTTTCCACAATTAATTATAAGGAACTTGCCACTTAAATAACAGACATTTATCACAAGAGCAATTTCGTAACACTCGAAACATTTCTCAATTACACATTTGTAAGAAGTTTTTCTATTTAATATATAAGTTTCTTAATATTGTATAATAACAATGATGTAATTTGAATTCGAACTGCGTTTTCAAATCCCTCTTCCTGTTGTAAAGAGTGTCCAGATTACGCCAATAATATTAATTCACAAACAAAAATTATCTTTCATCCTTAATTCTTTTTGAAATTATGATTGAAGCTCAGTACGTGCCTCAGATGTTTAGTTATCTTATATTTATGGTGTAAATATTACTTTATCTAATATTTAGTTTTCTGTTCTATGATGTTTACCGAGCAGCATCTTTATTTGTCTTACGGAACGTTATAATCAAAAGACAAATATATTTTAGGTGCAAAAATACACGAACTTTGTCTTATATCTATTATTTTAATTTATTTGCTTTTGGAAGTAAAATATTAATACAGAAGCAATCAAGGTACAAAACAAATCTTCAAGTAAGAGCAAGATAATGACTAATAATGATGATAATAATGCTTAACTTATAAGCAATGAATATTCTTTTTTTATTCCACAGATCAGTGACTCAATTAATTAAAATTAAAATTGTAAATTTATGTTTACTTCCCATTAATTAATTTATTTAAAAATATTTTTGATTTAAGAAATTAGTATAAATCTAATTAGAATATTCTATACATGTGGAAAGATGTATGTATAAATAAATATCTTCTTAAGTAGAGAGAATATCGTGCCATAATTTTACAAATCATATTTTATTCTGGTGCTAAAATATGCAGTACAATATTTTTTGTCACATTTACTTAAGAACGTTTTTTTTCCAGTTTATAATTTATCTAAACCTTAAGTTTTTAAAAGATATATTTTATGAATTTAGAATATCATTTTCCACATTCGAAAATTTTTGGAAAGTTGATACCTGAAACATCTTGAATAAAATGTATAAAATGTGTCATAAAATTTTAGGCTGACACTGCTTTAATTGTAACAATTTTCAGGATTATGGGAGAGGTACTTTAATTATCCTTTTTGTTTCATAAGAAAAGTAAAAGAAGGTTAATTGCCATGCGTTTAAAGGAGAAATATTGAAGATACTGGAGTAAAATAGAGCACTCAAAAGATAATGAGTCATTTTTCGTGTACATTAGGTTTTTCACCAACATTAATTTTGTTTCCAAGTAACCAAGCAATAATTAGTGAAACAATAATGATAATCAACAACTGAGATAAGTATAAAATGTGGGAAAGCTTTAATTAATTGAGATACATAGAAAATTAGCAACAGAGATTTTTTTATCGTATTATAGACACATATTTATCCCAGTCAAATATAACACTCAAGATAATTTAGTGTCAGCGCAAAAGAGACATTAAAATTTGAAAAGTAACATGGAAATATGTCAAACTAATTCACGGTTATTTAAAATGTTTGATATCATGGTTCACTTAACTTTCAATACATTTATTATATTTTGCTCTCAAAATTACTTTGAATACACAAACAATAATGTTATTTTACGAAATATTGAATCAATGTAATCTGTTTTGCATGGAAAATGAGAAAATCAAGCTTACTTAGCATTATCTAATCAAAAATGATGAAGCAGTTTCTGATATGCAATTCACAGTATTACGTCATCCTACGGTGAATTAAGTGCTTTACAAAAAACGCAAGCCTAACTGGATTTCTGTAGTATAAGGTTTGCTTTCAGAGTTTAAGTTTTCTAAACGGTATGTTAAGACATTGAAATATCATTTGAAAGAATCTGTGATATAGCAAATTATAAGTCATTTAAAAGCAGTGTTCAAAACCATGGAAGTAATGAGATGTGTGAACTATTCAATACAGCCAGTATACAGAAATAAAACTAATTCAGAACTCTAGAACTTTTGTAAGTAGGCCTGGGGGTAACATAAAATCGTATAACAGCTGCTGTTCAATATTGATATATAACAACTGTTGTCCATTGAAGCAAGAATTCTAGTGTTCGTTAGTTATGTTCAGAGTTTGCAGAACTATCGGAACTGTTATGTAATGACAATCTGTATACATAAAACTTAATGAAAATGATTTTTACGCCAGAAAACTAAGAGTATGTGTTTCACCATGTCCACAACAGAAAAGAGATATCGCTTTAAGTAGGGCAAATAACACAGACCTGGAATGAAAAATGGACTCAAATCCCCTTATCGATGAACCGAAGTTTAGTTTAACATCTGATTCTAATTTGAATTTAATACAACTTCTTGAGGGAGTCAGTAACGTTAAATGTTTGTACAAATGCTAAGGAATTGGACTTTCTCGGCAGTACTGAAGTGATTATAACGTTCCGTAAGACAAATAAATATAATGTTCCGTAAGACATATATAATAGGGAGGAATAATCGTCAATGAACGTATCTCACAGTTAGTTTTCGATAGAGGATCTTTGACCGACTAGAAATATTGAAATGATGACTTCGAACTTTATGTCACACTTTATAGAACTGTATATGGATCTGAGTTGTTATGTATACACGATGTAACACTAGATCTCATGGATAATATCTCTTTGACGAATAATTTTAGGAGGCGAAAAATTATTGAAACTACTGTTATATGAGCTGCAGAACATATCATCTATTTACCCGAAATATCAACTACTGTAGAGTGAAAACACTGACCAACAAAATCTTTTGATCTGAACTCGATATATATCTTATAGGATTACCTCAGAAGATCAGTTGCATATAGACAACATATCCCTAGATATATAAATTCTTTGAAAGCCCCATTTTTAGAGAATGGAAGTTTAATCCGTAAAATGTGGCTAACAACAATACTTATAGTATTAAACCGCGTTTTGATATGTGTATACAAGTCAGAACCAATTACACATTCAGTAAGAAATTCATAAACCTAGTTTTTCTGAGTTATTTTTTTCAATCTCACCTTGTCATTTATTATTGCCTGTTTTATTGTTTCATTCTACAGTTTTATATCATACGAAAGTTTTTCTTTTATGTGTCATGACATTATGAACAATTCTACACCAATTCAGAAAAATATAGTTCGCAGCTTCTGAGAAATCTATGATTTTAGGCATGTAAAGATATATTTAGAGATAATTGTATTTGAAGTATAAATTCAATATAGTAAATCTTGATGTACTTTAATTGTAATTCAGAGGGCTAATTGAGTCATTCACGGGGTACTAATACTTACAACAACTTTTCTGAATAGAATCATTTCAAACATGTATTGGAATAATAAAGTAATACAACGAAATGTTTTTTTACTCTTCACTCGTTTAAACAAAAAGAGTGCAGGAGTTCAGGCTAAAAAAAAGAAATTCTTAGCATTTTAGAGGGATCTAAATAAAAAAAACTACAAACAGAATTTTAAGCTTTTGTTGAAAGTTCTTACAAAATGAAAGTGGTTTCTTGGATTCCCAATTTTAAAAACCTTTATTAACATTATTTTATATTAAATTTATTTCTACGTATTAATTAAATCTGGTAAAAGGAATTATTTTATTGAATTTCTGTGTGGTACATATATCATTACAACTTTGTAATAATCGATAATTATATTTTATAAATATATACATTTTTGGCTAAAATTATATTTAAATAATTATAGAGTAGTTCCTAGAAAAATACTAAGTGTATAAAGTCACTTGAGATAAACGAATAATATCAATAGGGTTTAATTATTACTTTCATTCTTTGTTGAAGATTATAGGAATATTTAAGTACACTTACTTTTAAATAGTTACTAAGATTTCAAGTTGTAGGTTTTCCTCTTTTTATAAGAGTAGAAGAAATGCTTACGTATAAATATAATCATATAAAATGTCTTAGTTAAATACGAGTAATGCCAAATTATTATTCACAAATAAACATTCCTCCCTTAACGATACATAATTTAAGTTTCTAATTTTCGATACAATTCCAGTATTATCACAAGGACTCTCGTCATTTCCTCCAATAGCATTGCATATTTTGAAGTTTAATGAAAGCAGTTGTTTGCATTTCCCTGAGGCGAAGAATTATTGAAACTACCGAAATATCAGCTGCTGAGTATAAAACTTTGTTTCTGTAATCCAAAATCCATAATAATACTGATCAGGAATGCAATATTTAAACTCAAAAGCAGAAATTCGAAGAATCTTGTAATCTTTAAAAGCAACTTTAAAGTATGAATTTGGAATAGCTAATGCTTTTCTCATTTCTCTCACACAGATACGTACATCTTATACTATCTATAAAATTGTTTCTGAATAGAAAAATTAACATTTACTTTATATTTATTTTAGTATTAGTACGACCTAGATATATATGTTTAAATAATATTGCTTTGTTGTGTTAGAGTAATATGAAGTAATATAATTATTTGTATATTTTATAGTAAAATTATTGGACTTTTTTCGGTTGGTTTTAGCCGAATGATAAAAACAGGAATGAATCAATCTCTGAACAGATATCTGGATATATATATATATATATATATATTTATCGCAAAAATATACATCTATTGTTTTGCACCCTTCACACAAATTCATACATATTCAACAAAATTCAATACTTCACTTTAATACTTAAAATTAAAGTTTTACCTCGTATTTTAATGCAGGAGACTATGAATGGCTCATACACTGGTTTTAAAAATTAAGAGAATGCATATTTAGTCGAATGTCTGGACGTTTATGTTCCCAAACAAATATTCAAATGCTTCTCGTTCATTAAGAAAGTGTTCGCTATGTGGGGAATATACATTTAGAGGAAAGTATGTCACATGAACGAATGCAAAGTATCCTCGTTCCGCTCGTTCGCACATCATGGCCTTTTACATTGTATGTAAATTCTTGCAAAAATATATTCCATCGAATTACAAAAGTAACTGCTAAAATAAGCAATTCTCAGCGTTTACTTATGGAAATGGCAAATCGTCGGGAACTAGAAACAGGACAGCCTAAGGTGCAGATTCCCAAAATATTTTTAATAAAGCCAAGCGTTGTTTGCAACTAATTCAGACCGCATCTGTAGAAAAAAAACATTTGCAATATAGTCCAAATATTACGAATACCAATGAAGATCGACATTTGTCCATTACAGCGATAAGCAAATGCTTTTCTGCTGTCTAATGATCGCCCCGCGAATAAAATAATTTAATTCTCAATGATTGCTGTTTCCATAAGGCGACATGAGAGATGTCTATTAAAAACCAATTTGTTGCCGGCGTTCTTCTTACTTGTAAGCACATATGATATCAAAAGGTGTAGATATCAGGGCTTTTTGTGGCCCCTGAATAGCCCTGCTATCAGGGTCCTTAAAAAGGCCCACAAATTTCATTTTTATGGCTAACAACACTCATATACGTAAGAAATATTCTCCTGGAAACGAAATTCTGAAAAATTAGGAATTTCCTCTTTTGGCATGGCAAGGCAAGTCTAAAAGTCTTAAATTTATAGAGCGTTCTCAAGGTTCAGTTAAATGGGGATTAGCAACGTATCTTTCTCTTCCCAGAACTATCTTGAATTCCCGGTTAGGAAGAATTACAGCCCCATCGCCTCATAAAACGTATGATATTCAAGAACATTTCCCCTTGTCATAGCTGCGTAACTTTAAGAGGGGACTATATATTTCTTATTGATCTAGTTTTTGAAACCATCATCTAAACTTTTTATCACCCTTTTATCTGCTTATGAGCCGTACCTACGATCACGCATGAGTGTCATATTGCAGTACAGTATTTTTTTGCATTATATCAACTATCTCCTTATTTATTTCATTAAATCTGAATTCAGTACTATGAAGTTCTTCATAAAATACGGAAATCAAAATATGATAATGCAACTATAACGTTTTTCTACTTGAAGAAGTTTTTCCGGATGATGTCATGTTTTTTTTAATTCACTCATAGTCAAAAAAATTAGCACACCAAGAAATAATTGAGGGATTGTAACGAAACTTGACATGTAGGTACATGTCGGAGAGATATGCAAATAATTAGAAATGTAGCGTGATTACGCATTGCGTATAGCCAGTAGAGGACGTTTAACGTCGTTCTCCATGGAGTATAAAACAGATTATCAAAGTTTGTTTGAGTGTGCTGAATCGTTTACAAAGGAAGAACTGAGGTAGGCATGCCATTACGACGTTTTAAATGACATGAACAGTTGTCACAGTTTGAGAGGGGAGAATCATCGGCATGATGGAAGCTGGGTGGTCATCTAGGCGATTAGCTCATCAATTAGGCCACTCTGATTGTGTTGTGAGGAGGTGTTGGGACCAGTGGATTCTATATAGAGATGTCATTTACGCGAAGACCAGGCTCAGGACGCCCTCGACAGACCAGTCGTCGAGAAGACCGCCACATCGTAAAAAATGGACGCATACAGCCAACTGCTTCATCGGCCACCATCAAGGCACAGGTAGCATCTTTACTAGGGGCCTCTGTGTCTTCTCGAACCCTACGAAGGCGCCTGGATGAAGGACATTTGGGATTTCGGCGCCCATTACGTGTGCTACCTTTGACACCCACCCATCGACACCTCCATTTGGAGTGGTGCCGCGCTCGAGGAAACTGGACTGCAGCGGAATGCAACCAAGTCGTCTTTAGCGACGAATCCAGATTCAATCTCAGCAGTGACGACAATAGTGTTCGTGTGTGGAGACCCCGTGGTGAATGCCTCAATCCTGCCTTTGCTTTACTGCGACACACCGCTCCCACAGCTGGTGTGATGGTGTATGGGGTGCCATTGCCTACAAAACAAGGTCACTCCTAGTATTGATCCATGGCACCATGACAGCGCAGCGGAATGTCCATGACATTCTTCAACCACATGTGTTGCCTCTCATGAAATGGCTCCCAGGAGCCGTTTTTCAACAAGACAATGCTCGGTCTTACACGACAAAGGGTGTCACAAGACTATCTCCGCACTGTTACTACCTTTCCTTGGCCTGCCCGATCCTCAGATTTGTCTCCAATCGAGCATATCTGGGATCATTTGGGATGGCAAGTCTGGCATCCCACGAGCTTAAACGAACTAGAGGCAATGTTACAGCAAATATGGAACGAAATGTCTTAAGACACCATACAAGACTTGTATGCCTCAAACCCGATTGTATCGCATCGTGCATTCGCGCTACTGGAGAATCAACAGGATATTAAATCCTCCTTTTTTTTGCCTTTTTCTCTGATTTTCTAATCATTTACTTATATTAAAGTAGTAATTACGTATGTAAAATTTCGTTTCATTTTGACGACTCCTTCTTGGTGCGCTAATTTTTTTGTCCCTGAGTGTACTTTACGTAGACAATTTTAAAGAACCATATATTACATAAAATCGCCATATGTGACTTAAATACGAGTATACTTTAAAAATTGTGAAAAAATCATGTCTGAAAGGATAATAAAGCAGCTCCCAGTAGTCTCTTAGGTTCTTTTTTAAATAGAACCTTGAAAGTTGTGGCCAATTGGATCAAAGCTACAGATTAAAAATAGATTAGTAATTTAAACAGGATTGCAAAATTAAGTATCATACCCTGTGTAGTTAAGTCCTTCAGTTATGATTCGTGCCTAAAGAAATTTAAAATCTTCGGGGAATCTTTTTTTCTTGAGAATTAGTGAGCTGCAACAAACAAAGGGACCAACTTTTGAAATTTTGAAAAATTGGCCATAAAGGTAATGAAAAATTATTCTTAAAATGATAATAAAGGATTATACAGAAGCGAAAACCGCACGTATTGGTTATTACTAGTCTAACGGCGTCAATGGTTTGAACAAAGAAATTTAGATTTCTGCACCGTGTTATGTTCATAATTAATTGCATAAGATGTGGACAGAAAATAGTTATTTCCCATGTTTCCAAATGCGTTTTGGACCCTCACAGAAGCCGTAGTGCCACAAAGCATCTTAAAAATTGGAGAAGCAATTATAATAAAATTAATATGAATGTAATATTTATCAACAGACATATCATTATAATACAATATTTATCAACTAGCTAAAGCATTTGTCTGTGCAACCACTCTGCTATTTATATCTAGTGGATTCCATCTCACGTTGCCCTGTTCCTTAATAAGGCTATCAGAATATGCTTTCTTGTTTTTGTAGGTGAATTCACAACCAAGAAAATCGCAACTAATGTTAAGATGACAAATAAAGTATACATTGGTACTGTTGAAAAAGCTCTTGTGTACTGTTGGATTTCCATGAAGACAAAGACGACTAGACATTTACTTACATATTGTTAGTTAGCTATATTAAATCAATACATGTATATTATGTTTCACAATATTTTAAAGGAAAAAGTGGTACCAATATCTCTCTTTTGAATAAAACTATTATGAGAGAGGGTGTTGAAAATTCTTAAATAAATATGTAAGAAACTTTACATTACTTTGAAATTATTTCTTATGGTTAAATTGTTGATTTTATTATAAGAGTTTTAAAATTTATAATTTGTTCTAAGTATATTTTGAATAAAATGTATTAGTTTTTCATGAATACTTCAATTTTAAACTTTAATTATATAAAGGTTTAGTTGTTTTTCCCTTAAACAATCTATATTTTAAAATGAATAGACTCTGAATAACACAAAAAGTGAAATTATGAAGAAATTATAAAAATACCAAAGAAACAGTTTATATGTGGCTTTTCTATTAAGGATACTTTTATCTCAAGTCTACTTGAATATGTTACAATAGTTTAGTGTTATCGGGTAAATACTAATATAAATTTTCTAACTATTGCTAAAATTCATCTTATAACTGATATATTAATTGGAATATACAGACAAATTACATATCTTAGTTATCAATGAAATTAAGCCTTTATTTGTATTATTAAATTATTTTCTGAAGTATCATATACATTCTTATACATTATGATTAAACTTATGATGATTTCGATTTTACTCCTCTATGTGCCGCTTTTTCATTCAAGTATGGAGCAAAAATATTATATGATTTCGAATAAATTACTGATTAACAAATGTAATTTTAAATAAGTAGACGATAAAATAATTACAGTAATATAATTTTCTCAAGTCTCATTTTAAAAAAATTAAATTTATATAATTGGGAATATCTTCATATTTATGTCATAAAATTTTTGATTCTAATTAGTGAGAATCATACTTTCTAACCACGTATCTGAGTTTGGAACTCTTGAATTTGACATTGAAGAGTCGCTTTCGAATACAGTCGGCAGCTTTTAGTTAACCATTAATCCGTAATACAGATGCGACGAAATAGACCAGAAAACAACAAAAATATACATTACGCAGTCATATTTTATAACGAATTCTTTTGAAGCTCATGCATACCCTAATTTAAATGAACTTTTGTTACGAAAATTACGATTTTGTTTTGATTGGTTGAGTGGGAAGGAAGTATTGCATGAAATATAACCTTAAGCGAAGCCACAAATTAGAGCAGTAGATGGATGACAAATATATCTCATATAAATAAAAGGTGTTTTATATATGTCACCAGTTCGTTTAAAAGGTTCCTTTTTTTTCTTTTATTTATTATTATTTATCATGAGTTGCATACTTGAGTATTGCGCTATTTCTTTTTGTTGTATTCATACCCTATGACATGAGGAAGAACTTAAGGCACACATCCCATTTTTTACAAATAATTGAAAAATCTGTAAATAATCAAAATCTTGACACGGCAAACCAAAAATGGATTTATGACCAACACTTTGAGAAATGCTGATCTAGATCTTTGCAAAAAATGTAAACAGGATCTCTTTTGAACACCGATCGTATCGCGTACATCCGGGTCATTTATATTACATTTAGAGAAATTGGAAACACTTGCCGGAGCTTTTAATGCTTCTATGCTGCGTTCTTAAGATGCAGTCATTTTTTTTTTTGATTTACACGAATTAACCAACAACAGTGTTTTAGCCTTCACTGGTCTATTGAAAAGTTCCTGGATTTGTTTGAAATCAATGTGTTCCTGTGATTTATACGCTTTAGATTAACAATGAAGGTCTCTTTTCCACCAATTTCTGGAAATTTATTGAACGTAAAAAATGTCTTCTGCTTTTCTCTTAAAAAAAATTAGACATTAGTTTCGCAACGATATACTTTCGCTAAGTTGCACGCCTTTTCTTCATCTATTAAAAGATACATAAAAACATTCAAAATATTTACTCTCATCATCTACATCTAGTCAGAATCAGAGCACATTTACCATGTACAGTATAAATTTACAAAGTATTCAAAACCTATTCGTCAATTACTATAGTTTATAATGTTTGACCAATAGGATGACCTTGATATAAAATTAATTTTTAGCTGAATCGAACTCAAAGAGTTTTATCATCAAACTACAAAGCATTGTAGAATTTCTTTAAAAGTTTGCAGTGTCTTTTTCCACAAATACTGTAGAACCCATATTTTGACACGTCAACGTTAAATCTAACGAAAAATTCGCTTGTATAACACTTATAAAACATGCAACTCCTCAAATTATGCTCTATGAATCCAATTTTCCAATCATATTTTTTGTTTTTAATATGCATCAATATGGATTTGAAAACAATAAGCTTACTAGAATGAAGATTCAGTTCCTCTCCAGTAATTTTTCTTATGGAATACATTACGATTATTATTTTATAACATTTCCTATACTTTTCATGACGTAGTATCGTTCGTGGAATTGACTTCGAATTCCATCTGGTAGAATACAAAAAATAAAAGATTGGCTAATGAGACACTTTGTGTATTTTGCTCATCCTACATTTCTTTTTTTAAAGAGCATGGGCGTATTAATGGATTTCGATTTCAGAGA
>BMAW01026919.1:0-14409 GCA_019974015.1 Nephila pilipes | reverse complement strand
TTTTTTGCTTCGAAAGACAGATTTAAGGGTCAATTATTTATACGGAAAAATATTTCATTTCTAAAACAAATATATACAGTTACATCATGTATTACGATCTATCATACCACATATTTAAAATTCTCTGTTTTACAATTACGCCATTTTTTTCTTTCTAAAGTTAAATGTATAAATTAAATAACAACATTGTAAACAATAAATCTACTTCAAAAAAAATCCGTGAGCTGATATCATGCATTAAGGCTCCCGTCTACCCGCCATTTTGATTTCGCGCACGTAATGTTAATCCTATGGAATTACGACTTTAATTCTCACATCTTTACTATTCGACGTATTTGAATGCAATAAAGTGCATCTGAAAGAGCAAAAAATAATCAATGCTTCTGTGGAATTACTTTTTTAGTAAGATTTTTAAAAATATTTTTATTCTTATTTTAATTATTTGTTTTTGAGTTTTCCGGTGTTTAAAGAATATTTTCATATATATTTAAAAATCTTAGGAAAAAAGTAATTCCTCAGAAGCATTCATTATTTTTTGCTCTTTCAGATGCACTTTATTGCATTCAAATAGATCAAATAATAAAGATGTGAGAATTTAAGTCGAAATTCCATAGGATTATCATTAAACTGGGGAAATCAAAATGGCGGGTAGACGCGAGCCTTAAGTCTCCCATACCAACCATTTTAATTTCGTAGGCTTGCTGTTAATCCTATGGAATTCGACATTGTCTTCCAACTTTACTACTTGATCTATTTGAATGTAATTAAGTGCGTCCGAAAGAGCAAAAATAATGAATGCTTCTGTGGAATTACTTTTTCCCTCTGATTTTCATTCTTATTTTAATAATTTGTTTGTGAGTTTTCAGATCTTTAAGAAATATTTTAAGATATTTTTTAAAAATTGGAGGAAAAAAAAGTAATTCCACAGAAGCAATCATTATTTTTTTCTCTTTCAGGTGTACTTTATTGCATTCAAATAGATCAAATAGTAAATATGTGAGAATTTAAGTCGAAACTGCATAGGATTAACATTAAGCTGACGAAATCAAAATGGCGGGTAGACGAGAGCCTTAATGTCTATCATACTATTGAGAAAATTTGCTAATATTTTACAACTACACCCTTTTTCACTGCAATAGGTAAATTTAAGTTTCAATTTGGAATAGTAGTATATGAGATTAAGTATGTGCTATTTTAATAAAGGAAAAAAAAGTGTTCATTCTGGCAAAAGTTAGTAAGTGAAGAATATTATGTCTCTCTCTATGGGAAGGTGAAGTGGGAACCTAATAATGACCATGGAACATTTTTCAATTTTCAAGAATGTTGTTGATGCAAAGATTGGTTTTGCTTCTGAATTAAAAAAGAAAATGATCTCCAGTGTGTTTCTGATTTGGTTTAGCTCACTTTGACTCATTTTAGGCAGACGGTATTTTTTCAATTTATTAAAATGTCCTAATATGTTGTTTTGAGAAAATGGCGTCTAGAAAAATGCATGGACATAATATAAAGGATACATGGTATTAGGTTCAAAAGAATGAGTGTATTTCAAAAAATTAGACTTTGTTTAGTTTGCTTAAGGTATGTTTACATTGTTAAGATATATATTTAATTTAATATTTTACTGTCTGATTTAATCTAAATACTCAAACAGAACTTTACTCTCTATTTTAATAACTTACCGTTGTCTCTTATTTTAATATTTAGTTTATTAATTGATTTTTATGACGGAATCGTATATTTTTATTCTGTTTGCTGTTAACATTGACAACGTATTTATACTAAGAATAATTTGCTTGAGATAATTAAAAAATACATCAGGAATTCGATGGATATATTTTCTATTCCTCATAGTAATTGCTTAAGATAAGCATGGGGATATAAGTAAGCTTGCTTTACACTAATTAATATTCATTTTGATTAAATGGTGATATATGTTGGGAAGATGATGGCTGCCCAATATAAAGTATAGGCAATACTTTCCTCCTCGCTTTCCTCGAATGAGCTCGCTGCGAAGGGTGAAAGCCTTTTCTAATCGGATTAAATATTTAAGAAAAGTATTTCATAGCTTACAATTAAAAATTAGCAAATTCAATATTATTTTTATTGTGTTAACCGTCGATTCATGGCAACAGACAGAAGATGGAAGTTCCCAGGATCAATGCAGTTCCTATAATTTTTATTGCACCTTTATATCAGATCTTCTGATGTACTGACTCCCATTATTATAACTTGTTTAGCTAGATAGCCCCAATGTTTTCCCTATTAAATTTTGTTCTGAATTAGCCATTGAAGTGTTTTTATGCCATTTGCCTTCATCCAGAAAATTTAGAAGCTGGAAATATTCAGAGATTATGGATTAGTTAAAATGTCCAATATGTAGACGTAATCAAAGAAACAACCGGCCACGAATTATCAACCATTTTGTTTTGAAATAAATGGATTTGATTTTCTTTGGACAGGAAATATATATGTTGTACCATTGGTTACATATGCATCCCAAACCTTAACACATCTTACATCCAATTGGCGTTTCATGAAAAGATCACGTTCTTTACGTATATTGTACCAGTGTAACTTAGATCATTCTGTCCAATCAAAGTTAATTTGTTTTCGTCCAAAACACATCAGCAATCCATTTGCCGCACATCGTTAAACATTTCCGGACAAAATTTAAATATATGTCACATAAGATGTGAAGTTTTCTTGTTTAAGTTCTCGTAACACAAGAATTTGTACACAGCGAATTTTTATTTTATTTTTTGGCTGGAACAGGGAGACAGCCTCTAATTTATGTTTTACGAGGATGAGACATTTTTACTTGTAGACAAACCTCTGGATCTATGAAATTTCATATGGGATTTCTGTTTAATTTTTGTGCCCATATACTTCAACTATTGAGACAGAGATTAACTACAGCCATCAACATTCTAGTTTTTCATGCATATTAGTATTCTGAAAACAGCATAGTTAACAAATATAGTACCTTGAAGTTTTCAATACCTGACAAGCATAATCCTCCAGACATTATAATAAATTACACAATAGTAAAACAGTATCCAAAAACTCAAATATATTCCAAGAATCGGTGAGTACTGATTTTTAAGTCTATTTACTCTTTCGTATATAGTAAGTCGAACAGGACATTATACTTTTTCCAAACTGCCATCTATCAATTTTGAAAATTTTTATGTAATCAAAATATATCAAATTTCTCAACAAATACATTTTAGTTTATTATCCGATGACATTCATTCAGGTGGGAAAAATTTACTCTCAGGAGTTTCCCCTATTTGGTGATTTTTCGTTAGAAGCTTTTATCTTTTTCCAGGACTGAGATATTTTTATGTAAATGACTATTAATGGTTGCTTTCATTTTATTGTTCTTTACTCTTTTTGTAATTTTATAAATTTTTGCAATACCTTATGGCAACCGTGAAGTAAGTACTTCTTAACCAAATTGGAAAAATACGTATTAATGTTTTAATGGTGATGATATGACACTTTTATAGTCGCGTACTTATCTTTCCAATATACACTTAAGCTTGTAATAAATTCTTAGTTTTGTAAACTGAATCCTTAAACAATTTATGGGCTTTTATTTTAGCATCTTTAGTCAGTTCTTGGAACACTTTTTTCTCTTCTGGTAACATTCAAATGAATTAGGATCTCATTCTGTAACATTAAGTGAAAGCACTCTTAAATTCAAAGTATTTTTAGCAATTTCTTTTTATATTTTTGAAATTTACACCAAAAAATCATAACTTATTTCAAAATTCATGATGATTTTGAAAAAATATCTTATTAAAATAAAATTATAACAGCTGTTAAAATTGTGAACAGCATTTTATTAAAAACTGCATGTACGAAAATTATAACTTTATTTGGTAAGATGTACTTTTGCATGCAATAAATGTACATAACATATATTTACAAAGTTTTATTATTCTCCTTGTAACGTTCAATCAATTATTTAAACATCTTCGTGTTTCGTAATTTGACATTGATTATAAAAAAATTAGCATGTGCAAGAACCGACACATAATAATCGAAAAGAAAACAACATCAACCTAAGTAAAAAATACTAAATTATGTCATCTTCAATTAACTTCATGTATACCCTTTTTCTTATGTGTTGTATATTGGTTGATAGAGCCATCAATTAGTTGACTAACCGAAATAATTTGTATGTTAAATGAGTTTTTTTTAACACTAATGGGAAAAAAAATCTTTCAGCTTCAAAACTCTTTTTGACAGCTAACAAGATCTGGGTGAAAACATAAAAACTGGAGAAAAACTTTTTTCCCCAGAAAATTGCGTTTCTGTCAAAAGAAAACTTCTGATCATTCTGAAAAGTGAAAAGAAATAAAAGACGGGAATGCATGTTCAGCTCTTGAATTGACCCAGATAGTTAATGCCGGTAATAGAACGTTCAAATGTTTCGCCATTTTTCTCCCGAAAAGATGGCCAATTAAATACTATTCTGCTACTGACAAAAGAAAAACTTTGATTGAGGAAAATACAAGTTCTAAAAACTCTCCAAAAACTAATTTATCCCTTCAAAATGTAGGAAACGAAAAGAAAGCAAAGAAATATGTATGAAATAAATTTTCCATTAGTCTTGAAGTCTGAATAACGATTTAGGGTTAAGGTTGGGGCGTTTTTATTTCATTAATTGGCTCTTGTGTCATATCTTAATCCAATACATTAATCAAAAACTACTGAATTCTAATTGAGGACACACAAGAATGGAACAATTTATTTAATTATTATTACGGCAGAAAATCAGAAACCACGCTCTCTAGAATTTCAACCTAACTCATAGTCTTAATTTATGATTTAAATAAGTAATTTATTTTATCAATCCAATTGTTATTAATTTCATAACTTTCTTCTACAGTGATTACTTTAATTGATGCTGTTAATAGGATTTTCTTTAACCCCTTGCCAGTGTCGTCCGAATCCAGTTCGCTCAACTGCTACGTACAGAATTTGTGATACCCGAACTGACTTCGAGCAGGAGAAAAATTAACGTTTCTATTTTGTGAAGTCCTAACTGAGTTCGTTTCTACTTTAGGATACTTAATTCCCTATTTTCTTAATAGATGGCATTAGTGGTCCTAGTTTTTCACCGATTACGACTTCGGTCGAGGGAGGGAAAATGTGGGTGCTGTCAGGTAAAGACACACTTGGATTGATAAACAAAGACGGAGTTTCGCTTTCTCGTTTAGTTTTGGTTGCTTTTCAGTGAGTTTTTTTGCAAATAATTTTCTCTTTTTGCAATGTCCGATTCAAACACCAATGTGGAGTACAGTTTAGGTATTTTTAATTAATTATGTATTAATTTTAATTAATTAATTTTTAATTAATATGTAGATTTAAAAATTTATTTTTGTAATAAAAAAACCCTTTCCTAACTTTCATAACAATATAAAGAGTAAAATTAAGCAGTCAAAAAAAATTTCCATTTTTGGTCAATTTTTCTGAAATATATGTCACAGTTAAAGGGTTAAATCACGAAATTAGCAGAAGAATTTCAATCTTAGTAACAGTTCTCTTTCTCTGTGACTGAAATTCCTTATATCTTCTGGTATCTTCTGGTCAATTCAAGAGCAGAAATTCCTTATATTCCTTATATCTCTTTTTCCGTTGAATGCATATATCTTAAATATCATTACATTTAAATTACTTCTATCTTCGTCTAATTTACCTAACCATATTCCATCTTGTTTGTGAAGAAATTGATTGCAATTTTATCTAATTTCACTCAATAAAAGTTTCCGAGGTTAGAAAAGCGTATAGCCCAACGTTACAAACAGTGTACTGGTGTTCATACACATTGTATTTATAGGGTTTCTATAATAATTTAGGATGACTGGACTATATTAGGTTAATGCTTACATTAATGGATGTAATACGTACTGACTACTTTCCAATTTTCACCGACTACCGGTTTCCAATTATATGGAACAAATGAGAAATTTTATACTGATAATATGTGCTGTTTATATAATTACGCAATGTAATAAATTTAATTATATTACTTCATTTTGATTGCATATCGTTACTTATCTCATCATGTCCCTAGTGTAAATTAATATTTTACATAGTGGTTAAAAATTGACAGACCTCGTTCGTTAATTGCTTCTATATCACAAATTACGTTATGACTACAAATAGAAATCCAATTAAATATTAATTGCATATTAAAACATGCTGAGTCATAAAATATTTACCTGCAAACACGTCAGCATTAATGCCCAGAAATTACATATTAATGTTAAGGATTAATAATCGACATTTTGAGAAAATCTACCGCAATAAAGTTTTAGAACTTCAATTTACTGGATAAATTATTCAATGTTATAAACAGAAGATATAAATATAAGAGTTACAAAGTTCCTGAAGCTGAAGGTCTCTTATATTTTTACCTTGCTTGATATGGGGATGTGTTTACATTTAATGTAGATTGCGCAAACATCTAATATTATTAAATTTTAACAATATTTATTATTATTCTCTTAACTATTAAAACATGTTATAATTTTCAAGTCTTTTATAATTATCGTATAATTTCGTTTTACTTTATACATTTAGTTATTTACTTACATCTGGATGAATGGAAGACCGGAAAATTATCTCAATCATCAAAAACTTATTTTATGTCAATCAAAAAATATTATTCATTTTAAGGAAGTAAAAAGAATAATACGTTTTACAATTTATTCACAAATTCTTATCAAGTACTACTTATATCCCAACCCCTGGCCAGCAATTCTTTTAAATAAAATTATTATTTTAAACATTGGGAAAAACGTTTTATTTATTTTGAATTGTCAATTAGAATCAACTTGGCGAGATTTGCAACGACAAAATAGAAAAGTACCGTGTATATTTTATGCAGTAATCAATTGTTTAGTAAATATACTTTTCTCGGTTAAAGTTTTTAATTTGTTTTAAAATATTTTAATTCCTTTATTAATTGTTCTTTAATATTTCTAAGTGTAATTGAATACATTTCCTACACTTACCTACTTTCTATATTTCTGTGGCTGAATTTCTGACTTTTGGTTTTTAACCATCTTTTAATAAAATAATTTACTATAGAGTGTTTTTAGATCTTTAATTCTGTATTGCATATTATTCCATTCAAAAATATGTAATGATATTAATTACATCCATTTTTCTCAATTTTGGCTATTCCTTTTCTTTATTTTAAACCGTTTGATTATTAAATAGTTTGTTAAAATTATTAAGTGTTTTAGGACAAAAAATTGGAAATTATTTCAGATATAATTAAACGTGTTCAGAACAAGAAATAATCATTCAATCCGTACTGATGATGGTGAAGAATTTTATCTCCCTCGATATAAATGCTTTTATAAAGGCTCCATTATTTATTTTTATCAAAGAATTTAATTTTTGAAAAAAAAAATATTAATTATTTAAGGCCTACCTTCGAAGATGATTTTTTTTAAATATATATATATATGTGTGTGTGTGTGTGTGTGTGTGTGTGTGTGTGTGTGTGTGTGTGTGTGTGTGTGTGTGTGTGTGTGTGTGTGTGTGTGTGTGTGTGTGTGTGTGTGTGTGTGCGTGTGTGTGTGTGTGTGTGTGTGTGTGTGTGTGTGTGTGTATTATACTATAAGATATGGCTAAAAGCTTAAAATACAATGCAAAATTTGCATAAAGTAATAAATGGTTTAATATTTCAGCTCAAAAAATACATAAAAATAGCAGAAAAATGGCACTTGTGCAAAACACTGAAACTGAAATTTAAATAGAGATATTTCAATTCTTTAAATTTTATTATCATGAATTGAATCTAATTTAGGATTTGTGACCCTCTCAGAAATATAACCTTGAAAATTAAATATTTATAGGAAGTCGTACTTGAACATACAGAGAAAACGTACAAATTTGTAACAAGTTATGATTTTTATCATCCATAAAATACAAAGTAATAGGATTATAACAATAGAAGTTTAAGTCCTGAATTCATTTTCATAGAGTATTTCCTGAAAGTTTCATATCATTATATACATAACTTTTTTTCAATACGATGTTTTGCGCTGAAGCAAAATATGAAAATCTCTATTTTAAGAAAAGCTAAGATTACATTTCAACCCAGAAACTTGCCTAATTAAATAAACATTTAACATTAAAAGGCCCCTGGTTTGTAAAGTTCACTATCTCTATTACTTAAATAAGTTATTTTTTTCTTTCTGATGGTCTTTAAAACTTTCCCACGCTTACATTTAACAGGAGTTGAGTAACGCTTCAATTCTCTGATTCGATTGTAATCCAACTTTTCGTGTCCATTTACAGTGAAGTATCTCGGATTTTCAATGTTCAATTTATTTAAGACTTTTATGCAACTTTGATGTCCTTCGTTAAATTATATAACTACAGCATATGCACCCAATTTTATAATTTTCAAACAAACAAAAACTTCTTTTGGTACTCTTTATCATATTACACCATTAAAATATTCATTTGCATTTGGGGTCGTAGAAAATTCTTCTTGCATGTTGGAAGATATTTTGATGGCGATATTACGTAAAATATCACTGAAAAACAAACATTTAAATTCCATTTCCGATAGCATAATGCTACTTCCAGTTCTAAAATTTGACATAGACTGTTATTAAAATGCATATAACTCAAGTTGTATGTAAGATAGAAAAAAATTGAAACTGTTCTGGAAAGCTAAGAAATCCGGCGTTAATAGTAGACCGTAAATAAAAAAAAAATAAACTTTTTGACTGAAAATTTCGTTTTAAAGGTAGGTGGATACCTTAATGAATATTAGGGTTAAAGAAAATTGTATCAAAATTTCCCTGTACGAAGTATTAACACTTTAAAAGATACTCCGTGGTAGTCCAGCTCGCAACAGCTTTCTCAAAGTGTACTTACCATTTCATGTGCGATCATTACTATATAGATAAAAATAACTTCATTATTAATGATATAATTATCTTTATTTATAGAAATAATTTTAAAATAACCTTAATATATATGTTTATCTTACATATATAAATTTGTTTCAAACAAATATTAATAAAGTGTGTTCTAAACGTTTAGACATAAAATAGGAAATTACAGATATTTAAGTTTACAATAAAATATTTGATTAGAGAGTTTCATTTAAAATTGAAGATAAAAAAATTCCTTTTTTGAGTTATGTAATACACTTATCTATCTACAGAAGTATTAGAAATTATATACAACAAATCATTTTAGTAATATGGAGATCAGGTTAGTAATTTTAAGATGTTTTGAGATTTGCATTACATATGAATATACAATTATATTTTAAAACTTATTTAGAGTATGAAAAATTTATTATGGATTAAAATTTTCATATATGCTTAATTCATGTTACACATTGGTTTTCAATTTTAAAACCTATTAGATGAAAAGATAATCCTCTATTTTTAAAAATATAACGTGCTTGCATTTAAATAAGTAATTTTATGAATTATACTGTACTTGAATATTTTATATTTTTTTTTCAGAATTTTTAATTTTAAAATATTCTGTAATATCAGAATAAAGCTGGAGAATTTTATAGGAATACTTGATAATTTAATTAATTTTACATTTTCGTGAAAAATGTTTGCAAATTTTTTAAAGTATAGGAGCAAAGCTATTTTAGAAACTTAAAACTTTATGATACTATGTGTAATTAATTAAGTTACAATGGTAATGAATAAATTAACACTTTTTATTTCGAAGAATTTTGGAATATTGTATATTTGCTAAGCATATATAGATTTTTTAGTCAAGTTAAGTAACAATTGTGATACTTATTTAATAGGATTATTCTTTTAGTATGTAATTTGGGATCAGTTAGTACTTTTATTTTAACTGAACTTTTGAACTTAAACCTTTTGTTATAAAATAATTTGCTGCGTAGGAACGTATTAGATATAAGCACCAAGATTAAAAACGTCTTTCTGTGAGGCCTGAAATGTTTTTTAAATTATTTTGATTTTCATTGTCTCTCCTACATTTATATATATATATATATACAGTGGTACCTCGACATACGAGTGCCCCAACATACGAGTTTTTCGAGATACGAGCCGGCGAGCGAGTGATTTTTTGCTTTGAGTTACGAGCAAGATTCGAGATACAAGTTCGGTTTAGCAGGTCGGCCGGTAGTAGCACGTGACCGCGCGCCACGCGGTCGCGCCCATCACGGTCAGTGAATCAGTTAGCAGCGTGCTTCCGCTGTGATAAGTCGTGTAGTTGTGTTCGCGTTTTGTGTTGCGTTTACATTTACATTTACAGTTGTAGTTCATTTATTTTTATAACCATGGATCGGAAGAAAGTTTGTGAAAAGTCAAGTGCTAAGAAAAAGATGATGAGTATTGAATTGAAACGTGAAATTATAGAAAAACATGAGCAAGGTGTTCGAGTTGTTGACTTGTTGAGGCAGTATGGGCGTAGTACGTCCATGATACGTACTGTGCTTAAAGAGAAATAGTCGATAAAGGATGTAACGCCGGCTAAGGGCCTTACGGTAATTTCCAAGCTGCGAACCTCCCTTCATGAAAATATGGAGAAACTGCTGATGGTGTGGGTGACAGAGAAGCAGCTCCAAGGAGATACCTTGACGCAGACCATCATTTGCGAGAAGGCAAGAGCGATCTACGGAGATTTGCTGAAGCAAACCCCGCAGACTTCCATCGACGAGGCATCGGAAGAGTCATTTAAAGCCAGCCCGGGCTGGTTTGAGAATTTCAAAAAGAGGACCGGTAATCACTCCGTTTTCAGGCATGGTGAGGCAGCAAGCTCAGATATGAAGGCAGCTGAGGATTACATTAAAACGTTTTCCGATCTAATAAAAGTCCAAGGATATATCTCTCAGCAAGTCTTCAACTGTGATGAGACAGGGCTGTTCTGGAAAAAGATGCCGAATAGAACATATATAACGGCAGAGGAGAAGATGATGCCAGGCCACAAACCTATGAAGGACAGATTGACTCTAGCACTGTGCGCCAATGCGAGTGGCGACTGCAAGATCAAGCCTCTGCTCGTATACCATTCGGAAAACCCCAGAGCATTTAAGTCACATAAGATTTTGAAAGAAAAACTGCAAGTTATGTGGAGGTCGAACCCGAAGGCATGGGTCACCAGGAAGTTCTTTGTGGAGTGGGTAAACCTGGTTTTCGGCCCTTCTGTTAAGAAATATCTACAGGAAAAAAACCTACCCGTGCAAGCCCTTCTCATCCTCGAGAATGCCCCTGCTGATCCACCAAACCTCGAAGATGACATCCTCGAGGAGTTCAAATTTTTAAAGGTTCTCTACTTTCTACCCAATACCACTCCTATCCTGCAGCCCATGGATCAGCAGGTGATTTCTAATTTTAAGAAGCTATACACCAAGCATCTGTTTCGGCTCTGCTTTGAAGTGACGGCGACCACAAACCTCACCCTTCAAGAGTTCTGGAAGGACCACTTTAATATCGCGATTTGCCTAAAAATTATCGATCAGGCCTGGCTGGGTGTTACAACGAGGACCTTGACCTCTGAATGGAAAAAGCTGTGGCCTGAAGCTGTAGCTGAAAGGATCTACAAAGAATTGGAACCCGGTATGTCAGTAGAGGAGGAGATTGTGTCTCTGGGGAAATCCATGGGTCTAGAGGTGGAAGAGAGAGACATGAACGAGCTCGTCGAGGAGCACACCCAGGAACTGACGACTGAGGAGATGAGTTACAGTCACAACAGCATACGGAGGTTACGCAAGAAATTGGTTTCGAGGAGTCAGAGGGGGAGGTTATTTCTATAAGTGAGATAAAGGAGATCTTAGGAATGTGGGAGAGAGTTTCACAGTTCGTGGAAAAGAAACACCCAGAAAAAGTTGCAACAGATCGTGCATCTGATCTTTTTAATGACACTTGCCTTACTCATTTCTGGAACATTCTGAGAGGGAGGAAGAAACAAACTTCCTTGGACATGTTTTTTTCTAAACGGCCTAAAGGTGAAAGAGAGAAAAATGTAGCGAAAAAGGCAAAGACCAGTGAGGATATCTAATTTATTTCTTTACATTCTCTTTTTTGTTTTTATACAATAATTATTTGTCATTTATAAATACGTTTTTATTATTCAAAACCACGTAACAAAAATAACTGGGGTGACATTTTGGGGGTTGGAACGGATTAATGGTAGTTCAATTGTTTTGTATGGGGAAATTTGCTTCGAGATACAAGTAATTCAAGATACGACCAAGGTTGCGGAACGAATTAAACTCGTATGTCGAGGTACCACTGTATATATATATATACACGGGTGGATTCACATAATTTCCCTGAGTAATAATTCCCCTGTCGGAGAATGCGTGTAATGAAATTCTCCTCTGGGAACATGTTTCTTAGGGGGCAATTCTTAGGAAACAATGCACACGACTGAAATTTTGTTTTCCGCTTGAAAGAATTCAGCATAAGCTGTTGTGATGCAGAAAATAGCTTGCAAATATCACGCTCTGGAAAATAATAACGAGTGGTGTTCTCGTTTTAAAAAACGGTGAACTAATGGCATCCCTATATTTGACGTTACTCGATTTCTGTCTACAACTACCTAAATAGACGGAAATATTAAGAACATTAGTGGAGATAGACGGCGGACAGTTAACATACGGCGGGGATCAACGAATTGTCTAGGAGCGTGGTTCAGAGAATTTTAACAGAGAATTTGTGAATTCAAAGTCTCACTGTAAATTTATGTCTCGGGATCTTAGTTAGCGGAAGAAGAAAAAAAAGAGACATTTTTATAAGCTCCTTACTCACCTGAATTAGTTCCGAGCCCTTTTTCCTTGTTTTGGCGTATGAAGAGGGGCATGAAAGAACGCGAGTTGAAAATGGTAGGAATAAAATAATGAAGTGAACATGTTCCCCAGCCATTACTGTATATAAGTATCAAAGCCTATACCAGCACTAGAGTCACCAATTGGATAAATTAGTAAGCAACAACGAATAGAAATATTTTGAATTCAATAAGCTTATTTCACACATGCATAAACCTTAATAAGTATATCGTTTATTTAAAAAGAACCGCTATATAGGCCGATTTATATGGCCAAGGTTATTCAAAATGACTCAGCCGATTTTGAAATATCGTATTTTTGTAATTAACAAACACCGAATGATAAGTCGTACATGTATGCAAAGCTAAAATATAGATTTTTTTTTTTTTATTTCAAGTGTTCAGTATAGCTTCCTTTAGTTATATATATAACGTCAATTTGATTTGTTAATTCCTGCTAATCATATTGTAAAGTATCAGTGTTAGTTTTCTGCAAAGCAGCAGAAATTCTTTATTTAATGTCACATAAATTTGTGGGTAATGCTCGCGCATATCTTTTATCTTTTACAAATTCCCGAAGTAAGAAATCTCATGACGTCATATCAGGTGGCCAGCTGAGTTACATCAAGTTATCTTGTTCACTGCGACCAATTCAACTGAGATGCAGCTTCGTGAAAGTTTGTAATATATATTTTGTGAGATAGCTTCACAAAGAGAACACAAGGGAGCAATCTATTTTCCGCAAACTCGTTTTCCCTTTATATTCAAATATTGCTTATCATTCTATGTCGTTTATTTTTGAAAATATGAAATATTGAATCGGATGGATTATTTTGAATAGCCTTGAATAGTTTACTAATTATAAAGCAAATCACGTTTCTTAGTCTTATCTCTTTTTGACTTTATAAAACAGCTATTTCGACATTTAAATTTATAAATATTTATTGCATTATTTTTTTCATTAAATTTCCAAGGAAATTTTTTTGAAATTCTGTAAATTTAACTTAGATTTTTTTTAATGTTTGTTGCCATCAAGAAGGAATAAATTATAATTTATTATTAAAAAAAATTTCTACCAGGATCTTATTTCATAAAAGACTAATTTTCTTTTAAAATGTTTTTAAAGAAAATCGAATCAACACTCCTTGCTTAATTGATTAAATAAGAAAGAACTGAACAACTGTTAGTGAGCGTATTTACTTTATTTTAAATTTAATTATTCACTCTCCTTAAACTTCTTTTTTGTGAATAGATAATCAGTTAAGCCAGTTCATAAGGTTTCATCTTTTTTTTTTTTCAAATCTCAATGGATTTATGAATTTATTTATTTTATTTCTCTACTGATCAAATTTATGCAATTACACAATTTCAGTAAATTATGTAAATATATTCTGCATTAGGTTTCTTCTTAAATTTGTATGTATATATATATATTATATCATTTTGTAAAACTTACCTGAAACTTAATTGTTTTCATAAAAAGTAAACAAATAATATTACATATTTGTTTTTATAATAATTAGAGCAATATAATATTATTAAATAAGAAAGGAATGGTTTTACAAAACATTTTTTAGAAACTTATGTATCATTCATTGAAGG
>BMAW01026907.1:64606-84891 GCA_019974015.1 Nephila pilipes | reverse complement strand
GTGTGTGAATTTAGGTTTTGCCTTTTTTTTTTCTATAAAGCTAATACTGTCTGCGAAGGTTTGATCCTTGATATATGTATGAACAACTTTGTGCTGTCCAAAACCAGTGACAATATTAAATAACTTTATTTCGATTTTGTTTATTTTTATAAAGAATTTCCTTATTTTATTTTTAATTTTTCTCTTTTTATCTTATTATGTCCATTCTGTATCTATTTCTACCAAAGTCTCTTAAGTTTTAAATAATTTTCCATTTTAATCTTCAATATTTTTAAAATTTTTATTATGTTGTTATATTTTTGTTCTTTCAACATTTATATTTTTACTACTTAAAATTAAATTTATCTTTTTGATTCTTTTTTGTATTAGTTAATATACTTTTGTTTATTATTATATTATATATATATATATATATATATATATAAAATAAACAAAGCATTGATTATATATATATCTGTGTGTGCGGGTGTGCTTATGTGGTGTGTGTACAAACACTACAGAGTCAAAAGTCAGATAGCCATACAGCTGTAAAATTGCGTAAGAAATGTAAAATTGGGTATTGCATTGTCAGAGATGGCTTCAAATGTTTCACGTGAAACGTTTCTTCGAGTGATATGGCTCCGACTGGGATTAACAGACTTTGAACGAGGAATGCTAGAAGGAACTAGACGCATGTGGCATTCAATTCGGGAAATTGTTAGAGAATTTAACATTTCTCGATTCATAGTCTCATGATTGTGCCAAGGTTATATAATTTCGAATATTACCTTCCACCATGGTCAACGTAACGATCGAAACCAGCGATGTTTGTGACGAGCAGTAAATATTATCAACTGCGTTAAATAACAACAACAATCATTGTGGGACGCTTGACAGACGTGTCCTCATGGATACGTTCGTCGTATTTTGGCTTTCCAAACAATCCTTCTATCGCATTCGACATAAGCCCTTAGTGACGTGTCACGGTAAAATGACAACAGCAGTTTACTCTTATAGTACTGACTGAAGAATTTAGGACCCTTCAATAGTGAATCTGCGGCCATTGCCATTATGTTTCATGACGAATTGTTATTGAAATCAGGTGAGCCTTCAGTTAAACCTGAATATCGCTAATCTACAGATGACACGGCTACAAAGGCTGCTCAAAACGATCTACAAAAAAACTTCAATCTCGAAAAATACATACGTACAGATATTTGCAGCTACAAAGTTAAACTGCATCTCACAAAAAAGACTTGACGAGTTTTCCTTAATTCCCAACAAGATTAATTATTAAACATAAAAGAAAATCTCGAAGAATAACGATTTTTTAAAAAGAAATATTACACGCCCCTAAAACTTTTACTGCGTTTTCTTGTCAAACAGTTTTACCGCTAGTGATATACTAATAAAGCGAACGAGACCTCATCTTTTATACATTATTAACAAAGCCTTTATGCACAGAAGACATGGAAACCCCATCTAACAACGGACTTCAGAACACTCTACAAAATTACATTTATCCGTCGATCCAAACATCCCCTCACAAGAAGCAACACTTAGCTTCGTTGATTCTCACTAACCCCCCAACCCCCTGAGGGGGGATGAGGGATCCCCCTCCCACTATCAAACGCAGAAATCAATTGATGTCAACGAACGCCATAAGCCGATAGGTCTTTGAAAAGAAGAAAAGCAGTGAACCGTCTTCAATTCAAATAAACCAAGGTAAAGGGGTTCCGCGGAAGCGGCGCTGTGGAGAATAATCCTAAAACTAATCGATACATTTTGACGAAGCGTCTCCCTGCTTCTCATTTCAAAAATTCCCCCCAGCCATTTTAGAAGAATTCGCCTGAATATTCGAAAGCAGCCAGCTCCTTTTTAGAATAAGGCAGGGTTGCCGTCGAGCAAAAGGTGAGAAGTCGTTTTCCCGCCCTTTTTCGGTTCCTGGAGTTCTGAGAAAAACAGAGGTGGAAAAAAAATTCTACATCTGGAGGGAGAAAGATTGAAAAATTGTAGTAAGAGTTTGGTAAGTGTGATTGAAAATGATTGTTTTTTGGTGTACAATCTAATTTGTGGGGTTGATGTAGATGTAGATATTAGAAATAGAATAGTTCTTGCAGAAGAGTAGATACCATGTATTAATACATACGTTATGCAAGATATCGAGAAAAAGTATGGACTGTATTTGAAAAAATACTCCGAAACCTGGCGTTTCGATTTCAATTACGAGATTATACAAAACACTAGAAGAAAACATACAATGTACAGCTTTAAAAAAAAAAAAAAAAGGAATCCTTTTAGAAGTAATACAGACTGTATCTTATATATTCTTTGAAGTGTAGAAGAAACAAATACACTCATAAAAGTTTAGAGAGGGGGTAAAAACCGAAAATAATTAATATCATGTTATAAAAAAGACGGAAACTTAAAATAAATGCATCTTCTTTCCAATCCTTATTTTGGTTTGAGCCATTTTATCAATTGAATGTGTTAAGACAGCAGTAAATGCTTTTAAAAATGCAACAGTTGAGTCTCTTTAATTACGCTTAATAGAAAAAAGCCCCAAGAAAACTAAACTCTTTATATAAGTAGAAATGTGCTTCTAAAATTGTTATTTACAGTAACTTCTCTTCAATCCAGCACATTCGGCACTGACCATTTAGTTCGGCACAATCTTTTTTCCGGTATTCATCGAGACATCCGCTTTCGGATTTTTTCGTATGGAATCGGGAGTGTTTTGGCCTTGACTGCCATGTAACGACACAGCACTGCTCGAATTTTCGTCCAATGTTTATCATAATTGTCAGCTTTCCTTCAAGTAAAGGGATTTTTTGTTTTTTTGTTTTTTAGTGATTACAACAGTGAGCGTACAGTAAAAAATTCTCGAAGCCCTTGAAGTGTTTTTCAAGTACTAGTAAACGTAAATATGTGTTTAGAGCAACTTGTTTTAGCTATCGTTGCATTGTATTAATTTGTCTCTTGTGCTGTGTTTTTATCAATACAATTATAATCAATTCAATTAAAGTTCAGTATTTGAGTTTCATTTCGTAATTGTTAGAATGGCGAAATACTTTAACGGATGTTTACGAGTATATCGTGTGCATAGGTTCAGAATGTGCATAAAGCACGTTAAATATATGTTAAATCATTTAAGTTGTTATCTAGACTGATTTTTATATATATTTTTGGTATCTCCATTAAAACTATTCCGAAGCAGTCGTAGTCCTGAATTTGTCGAATTAAAGAGCATTTATTATATTTGATAATTGTTACACTACAGATCATTTGTGTCAATTTTTCTTTCGAGAGCTTTATTTTTAAACAAGTACTTAAAGATAAGATCTGGATAGAATTTTGAATTTTTTTTAAACTTTTATTTCTTTTTCTTTTTCTTAGTTTTGAAAGAAGAGGTCAATTTCTGAAAATAAAGCAGCCTTTTCATTGCATATGGCACACATATTCCAGTTGCATTTTGAATAAGTAACTGAATAACATGTGAAAATCCTATATTTTGATAGTTTTTAGCGAAGCATACTATCAAACACATATCCCCAATCTTCTCATCTATTTAAGTGCAATTTATTTATACGAAAAACGCATATTCACACTCCGATTGACAAATATACTTCAGTCACAAATGTAAAACTTATCTATGGATTATTAATTAAATCTATAACTAAATAATAAAGTGCTTATTAAATTCATAATATGGTTTTATTAGTAGTTATACAGGATTATCAATTTTATATATAGTAAGTCCATGTTTCGGAAATTAAAAAATTAAGTCCCACTTTATTATTTACTTCTGATTTCCTATAATTATAGATTGTATTTGTACCTAAATTGAGTTTCAAGTTTATGTCGTCAAATAAATTTCACGAATTTTAAATGAATCATGAAGATAAATATTTGAAAGAAAAGTTTAAAAAAATAAAAAAAACTTTAATATACATGACTATCAAGATTATACATTTGTGAAATAATTTTATGAAAAAAGAGGTATTTTTAATTTATCAAAATACTACGATAAGTTATAGAAAGGTAATCAGATGAATAAGAACTCAAACAGAGAGAGGAAGATTACTTTTTTTTTTAAAAATTAGTTTTAAATTTTATTTATAAACTTATTTTTGTTGTACATTTAATAAGTTATTTCAATAGATTAAAACCCCATAATGTTATCATTTCCGATAATGTCTTTTTAATTTAATGATTTTTGTACGTTAAAAGATCAATTTCCACAGAATCACTCGTAAGTAAAGATATATATATATAAATAAAAAAGATTCTTAACAGAAATAAAAAAGTATTCAAAAGAGAAATGTTATGCTCTTTTTTGGAATAGAAAGCAACCAACAAAAAGAATTTTTAATCTGTAATCTTTTTTAAAATACTGAGAAAGAGAAAACAGTTGTATTACTGTAGAAATAAACTGTACTAACGCACATAAGAAAAAAATGAATGAAATTCTTTTACATTCTAAACAACAATAAAACTGTGAGCACTTACAGTAAAAACTTTTAGAGACGGAATAAGAAACTGACTATAATTTTGTTTCTGTTAAATGTTATTTGTTAAAGATTTTAATTCAGCATACATGATTTTAAAGAAGACAAAAAAAAAGAGTTCCGTTTCGAGCAAAATTTAAAACCTGATTTATAGAAAAGGGAAGGCTAATCGCCTATAACGATAAATATTTTTAATAATATATAAAATATAGTTAAATTAATTAAGTTAGAGTCCTTTTATTTCTAGCGACATTATACAAATATTTTTAATGTGGAAATTTTGTTTCATAACTCAAATGCTGATCTTCCTGGAATGTTGCCTCTAAAGATCCGCCAAGAATGGAACTAATGTACGCAAAATCTGACGAGGCTCCAGATCCACCCGTTGGCATAATGCGGAAGTTTGGAGAGAGAGGTGCCAACTTAGGTGTCGTTCTCGTCACTTGACCATAGTTCAGAATTCCGAGGTCCGTCACCAACAGGCCTCGCGTGGTTTCTAAGTACCACGTGAATGCAAACATAGCGTAAAGTAATGCGTTAATATAAACGTAATTTAAACAATTTTAAAAATATATTATATATGTAGTTTCTTAATTGCGTTAGATTTAAGTTGAAGTTAATTAATTAATTATTCAATACATTGTATTAATTTAATTAACTAATAAATTTTTCTCTATGAAATTTCCTATTGCGTGATATGTATGTATTCGATTTCTTGAAATTTCTTGATTAATTTATAGTTTTATTAACGTCGCACTCAGAAGCAATACGTTATTGGCAACAAATCACGCAAATTTTGAGTCTGAGTCAAATGACGAGTACGCAATCTCAGCTAAAAACCCACTCGCCTAACTTCCATGAGAGAGCGGATTTCAGCTCAAGCTGTGTCCTCCTAGGAAAATGAGCTAGAAACATACTCTCCTACATCCACCTCATTGGCGTGATGTGGAAGTTTGGAGAGAAAGGTATCAGCTCAGGTGTCGTCCTCGTCACTTGACAGAGGCTCAAAATTACGAGGTCCGTCGCCAAAAATGTATTGTTTTTGGTGTGACGTTAATGAACCAATCAATCAATCTAACTTCTATACTAAACCAATATTAGGACTTGGAACCTTCGCAGATTTAAAGGGCGTCAGTTCCATTACACGACTGGCCTTTTGTGGGATCAGGACTCCAACCCACGACTCGACTGAAAACCGCAGGCATGAACTCGCTACCATGAGTACTCGGTTACTACAGCCACTTTATTTCTTCCTTTTTTTACATAAAAAAAAGGAGGGGAGGGGTCTATTACTGTCATACAATGATGCATTAGAGTTGATAGGTTTTATTCATACGGAGACAATATTTCGTCAAGTTGCTCCAAATACTCGTTAATTGGCAAAAAATATATATATATGGTATGTTTAAAGTTCTAAATACTTGAAAAAAACACTGTCAATAAAATAATTGAACAAGCTTGATATATATGAGAAAAACGGATTATATCAGACACTTAAGCTTCTACTTAATTATAAAATATTTTTACAACAGCTGAGTTGAACCACCTCTAAAAACACATTTTTCTAAGATAAAAATTTCAATTATTTTTGTACACTTTTTTATAGACGCTACATTTTTATCAATTTTATTTGTGGAGACTTGCATCGGACACGAAAAATATGTGCAAGGAACTATTTGCTTCTGGTTTTACAAACAACTTCTTACTATTGGGCAAAATTGTTTTTGAAAAGTTTATAAAAGTACACAAATTACAATTCTTAAGAATTAATGCATGATAAGAAAGAAGAAATGAGACTTTTTAAATGAAAACTTAAAAATTTATCAGTCTTTGAAAATTTAACAATTCGTATTAAAGACAAAAGCATTCTATATTTACTTCATCTCTGTTCAGTGTTTACTCTGACTGGATTTTCCTTTTGTTTTATTGAAATGGTGTATCATTTTTCATTTTTTCTGTATATTGATAGACGAATTTCAAAAACGCCTCCTTACTTAGGGGCATAAGAGGAATATCCATCTTATTAATATGATTGCATAATACCAACTCACTGAAGGTTCTTGAAAAAAATCTTAACAAATCCCAAACGTTGTTTTACTTCTACATATGCATATTTATTTTCAGTAAAACCTCTTAATTTATCACTTAGTGTGCTTTTGGGAAACAGAATATCTTTCACTTCTTCCCTTGTTATCATTTCCTTCGTTCTAACTTTTCCTACAGCTTCTTTCATATTCTTTCCATCCCACATCGAACATGGTTTACCCATATTGTTTAGAAATTTTTTAAAAAAAATATGTAACCTTATAATTCATATCTACCTTAAACAGCCCCGATACAATTCGAAACACCTTTGTCCCATACAACCCGATCATCAAGGAACAAATCTTTGGTTACCACGTGCGCATTAGTAGGCTTAATGGAGATTAACGCCATATAACCTAAAAGATAATAATGTTGTTTCCAATAATATACAAACAAGTAATATATATATAAAAAAAATTTAAGTCATTTCCTACTTAGGTCAGCAAAGAAAATTTTTATTTCAGTTACTTTTGATTAAATAATTACAATTAATATAAATATGTATATACATATGACAGAATCATAATATTAAGTGGCAAAAGAAATTTTTTTCCAGCGATCTACACACATCATCACTGACGGTATTTTTTCCTAAATTTATATCCTGCGAAATATCTTATATAAAAGAATTTTTTTTTCTCCCATACAAAACTAAAATTAATTATTTGAAAATCAAATAAAAAAAAATTTGATGCTTCGACGAGATTCGATCCGAAGGCATGAAGATTCTACTCCGACGCTCAACCAACTTAGACATTGCAAGACAAATGTCATGGTAGAAGCATAGGCTTGTTTCTTAATTCATCCTTTAAATTAAATGGTTGGAATGCAGTTTAGCCCAACCAGCCTTGACGACAGGAATTATATGGCTGTATTTTGCCAAGTACGGCTAACCTGGTCCACTTCGTGGACTTAACGTTCAGCCTAAAAAAAAATCGCCAAGTTTGGCAGTTTTTGAAATCAAGCCAAATGGTTGGGCTAAACTGCATTTTCGCCAATTAAATTTAATTATGTGAATTAATATTTGAAAAACTGTATTAAAATCAAGTGTCATCCACTACAAGTCTAAAAAAATGCATTTGAACTGGAGTGGATGAATAAAAAGTATTTTATTAACGATTGAAAATTTGAACAAGATATATATATATATATATATATATAGGGAGAGTGTGAACTAATAGTAGGAATTTAAAAATAACTTACACTCACTTTCAGACAAGTTATAGCAACCAGAAGTTAGCTTCGTTCACTCTAAACGTTATTAAAAATGCAATATTTTCTACCACATATTCAACAACGCTGCCGCTTGGCTAAATATAACGCATCAACTTTCTTCCTTCGTCCAGCATGATGGTGTCTTGACATGTATTGTCATCTGCACCAAATGCAAGAAACTACGCATGTCTGATACTAGCCGCTGATCGGTATTACCCGACCTTCCCCTATCGTCAATTTTCTAAAAAATGCAATTAAACAATATTTTTTTGTTCAACGCTGTAACTGAGTGTTCATGGCAGCAATCTCTTGGCCGACTATGTTTCACTCGTGCTAAGCCTCGATTCCATTAAGACCCATCGTGCAAAGCTACTGATGCACGTTAAATTTGTCGGCGCCCAAATTCCACATATTGGCTTGATATGATGCGGAGAGTGGGGTGCCCATTCTTGTGTTGACCTCGTCATTTGCAGCTTAAAATTGCAAGGGGAGAGAATTGTGGCTTATGTGGCTTAAAATTAAGATGTATATCGGTTGTGTCGGATAAAAATAAGCAGTTGGAAGCATTCACGCATACTACAACTACAACAATATTTTGGGATAAAAGTCTTTGTTGCTCTATATTCCATAAAATCAGTAAATCAATGCAGCATTTTAAACTAAAAATGTGCAGTTAAAATACTTCTTATGCTTTTGTCATTCGATATCGCATAAAAAGAAATTATCTTATGCAAATTACGGTATTATTAATCTCATTTGTTGTTATAAATTATAGTTTCAAAAGTTTAATTCATTTGTTTCGAAAATATCTGTTTCTAACGGTATATAACAAATTATCAACAAATATTCTTTTAAAAACACTTAAATCTTTTTTTATTCATTTTTATGCGTGGGTATATTATTATTTGTTTATAGAAACACTTATTCTCGCAGCATTTTCTTAAAATATATCCTCATAATTAGAAGTCGTTTTCATAATTTAACGTCATTAATTTTAACATAAAACACTTTAAACGCTTTTATGCTTAATTAATTTTCCTCGTTTTCTTAATCTTCCAATTTTAATTTTCAAACGTCTTATGAATTGTTTTTCTTCACTCCGCTTCTTAACTGGTGAAATTGCGTTTTTAAAAGAGGAATGCCCTTTAAGAATGCCTCATATACTTTCACTTAATAGCTACTTTTCTGGCACATTGATTAAGCGATCATTCAAGTTTTGAAAAGCGTGACATTTTGAAAGTTTCTTTTTTTTTCCCTCCTTCTTCTTGAAAGAATTAGCGTTACTATTGCTATTTCAGAAACTTTAATGTTGTGGATTTTACTTTATGAATATTGTTAATTAAACAGTGTCTGGTGTTATACTTGTAATGTATTAATCCTATCTCAGAATTAATGGCATTATTCTTTCACCTTTAAGGAATTAGTAATATATATTTAAATACAATAAAATCTATCTAATTTCTAAGGGATGTTCCCTTTTTGAAACAGCTATCAACTTGGATTGTGATTGATTGTTTAATTAAATTCACACACAAACAAGAAACAAGTGCTTCAAGAGTCGTTCAATAAGTCCTTAGAAATTCCAAGAGATGGCGCTCGTTGCACCGAAAATGGTTTGTTTTTAGTAAGCATCATGATTCACTGGGCAGCTGTCTCAATTACTTGTATTCATGATCATGACGCCTTTCGCATATCAAAATATCTTCGTCATAACTTTTCCGGCCATCTTCGCCTTTTTTGGGAAAGATTTACCGGAAGCCACCCAACGTTTTGATTTTCGCTTGATCTCCGACCTTTCAGGATTAAATCCAGGTCTCGCGACGGTGACAACTCGACGCGGGCACAATCAAATTTTGATTCGGTAACAAATGACCACCAAATCAAAACTAAATTGTAAATCAATGTCAAATTTGTTCCGGCTCCGTTTAACAGATGGTAGAACCCAATGGTAACTGCAGTTTACCTTAATGTTGCCACCTGTCTGCAAATACAAGTACTTTTTGAACCACCCTCGTATTGGCGATGTAACTCGTAATTTTGAACCTCTGTCAGTAACGATGACGGTATCTGAGCAAACATTCTACTCTCCTGACTTCTATACCACCCCAACGGTAGAACATGGAACTTCAACTGATTTAACGTATATCATCCCCGCACGACCAGTCTTTAGTGACGTCAGAATTCGAACCCACGACTCAATGAAAACAACACCGGACACGAACTGACGACCATAACCAATCGGCTACCGCGACCACCCCTGAACTCGGAATCTCTTATTATGATGACCAATTAACTTATATATACGAGTATATATATAATATTAGAAAGGTAATGATAGTCCAGTGACTGAAGTTGTAATCGTCGTGGCAGTGCACCAGTTCAGAACTAGAATTTTGATTCCAGAAAAAATATTATGAGTGGAGTATGTTTTTTTGTTTCGCTAGACGTAACAGGGTCTCTAAACCGTCACATTATGTGATTGATTGATTGTATATTAATTCGCACTCTGATCCCATTAACTATATTTGGTATATATGGGTGATGCACCCCCGGAATACCATTTCCCTCCTTCTCAATTTTCGACTCTCTCATTCTTGTCAATCATTTTTAAATTTATTTCCTCTTTTTTTTCAAACTCTATACCTCAGTTACACCTTGTTTTTGGTACAGTACAGAAATATCTGGCTCTTGTAACCCTCTCTCACCCACTCAGGAGCAACACGAAGGTTATTGGGGATAAACATCATAATTTAGGATCAAAGTCAAGTGAGGAGGGCGATTCCTGAGCTGGCACTCCAATCTTCAATTTCCTACATTCCACTAACAAGAGGGCCATGACCTGAACCAGATAGGTTTCATTCGAATCAGTTCCGAAACACGACGGGTAATTAGTAAAATCAGGTTTTGAACCCACAGCTCATCTGAACCACAACCACACGAAGGTGACTGTAACTCACAAATTACTATTTATTTTTAACTCTTTTTCGAGGGATGTTCCGAACGTAAGTTTCGTCATTTTTTGAAAGAGCACATGGTACACCAAATGAAACAAACAACCGCCAGAAGAATCCTCACCCGTTTCTGGTTCAACGACAGAAGTAGCATTAATGAAGGATGAATGACGCATGCGCAGAGCGACGAAGAAGCGAGAATAGCAGCAGAATAGCGTGCCCGAGACGTGACTGACAACGTGGCCGGCAATGGAAGTATAGCCTGTTATCCGGTATGAATAGACACATGGAACTAGTCACTCATGAATGCCTACAGACCATGTATTATGAACAGGTTATATCTCATCGTATGGTTGGACGCTGGTGTTGCATGTTCAGTGAAGGAAGGCAGAGTGTGGAGGATGAAGACCGAAAAGGACGTCCCTCCACATCCACGAATTATAACAGCTCTGTTAGAATACAAGACATGGTGTTAACGGATAGGCGCATAACGGGGTCAGATGTGGCGTCCAACTGCGCGTTGGTCGTGCTCAGATCCATCTAAAACAATATTGAGGTGGAGCAGGCTAGGCGATAATTCTTCATCGCAGAGCCTCGAGTTTTACCAGAGTGGTTTCTTCGAACTGATTGCCCGCTACGACAAACGTCTCTACGTCAATTGCGACTATGTCAAAAAATAGTGTAAGGTATATAGTTCATGATAACAGGGTTTATTTATTTATTAGCAATAATGTTTCAGTGTGAAAAAAATAACAAAACTTTCGTAATATCTCTCGTAATTTATCAAATGTAACTCAATGAGATAAGTTTGCAGTTTGAAAAGTAGGATTTACAGTGGCACGAAAATAAATTACAGAACATACGTGAGTTAGAACACTTTTACATTTAAAGATGTTATTAAAGAATAGAATATTAACTTTCAAAATAATACCTTAAATTTAAATTTATTACTTATTACTTATATACGTAGAAGAAAAAAAAGTAATATTGCACTTGTATTGTTCTTTATTGAAAATATTTACCTTTAGAATTTTTATTTATTTTACGAAAAAAATTGCTCCATTTCAACGAATAACATCTGAAAAGCGAAACAAGTAACCACTTAAGAGTCACCAGTACAAACTTTAAAACTGAAAATTTGTCAGTTTAATATTATTTTAAATATTTTCATAACTCCACCCCTTTTCCCGAAAAAGTATAAAAACTGCCTACACATACCATAAAAAATTTTAATGTTTAAACTTATCAAAACCTGTGTACGTTTTAATGAGATTATTTCCCCCCCAAATATGAATTTTCAATTCTAAAAGAATATTTTTCATTACGTAATATCATAAATTATTATTCTCTGCACTTTCTTTTAAAGTATAACCAGTCATGTTATTTTTCATCCCAATTAAATTTTTTGTATCCTAGAGGATTCTAGTTGATTACTTTGTAATCAAATATATTTTCTCACTTAACATTTTATTCTTATTATTTCACTCAACAGAAACCAAACAAACCTTTCTCGTGTATAATCAAGCTTTTATTTTGACCTTTTTTCTCTCTTATTCTTTTCACACTCAAGACATTTTTACAGCAGTGTTTCTTAGACATTAATAACGAAGACTTAAAAAAATGCATTTATTCATTTTAATTGAATTAAAAATTAAAACGTACATTTGTAATGTATGATTCCTTTAAGAGTTCTTACTTAAGTTGTTCCAAATTGTAATCTAAAGGGACTAAAAATAATAATAGGCGCTTCTTTTCATTTATATTAAGTAAAAAAATGAGAATATTTCATTCTTCAAAATTCATTTTCTCTTTTCTATTAGCAAGGTTTTGAAAGCAATGATTCAGTTAGAGCGTTTTAATTTATGTAGCTTTTGCTTCGGGTAAAAAAATAATTTAAAATGTACCCTCTTTTAATTTTTAATAAAAGTGTTACGTCCGAAACATACAAAAAAACCATTAGAAGGATTCTCCATTTTTTTTTGTAGACATTTTATTAAAAAAGGTTTGTTAAATATTTATATACATCTGTAATGTTTGAAATTTTCTGTGAATCAGTGCCTCGTAGTTCTTTTCTTTCGTGTTTAAGTTTATTACTTCGTGTTTAATTTTTTTGGAATAAATTTTAAAATTTCATCAGAGAGTACTATGATTAAAAATAGCTGAGACGTAAATATGAAAAGGTTAATTTAAAGGCACTGTAATATCATTTATATTTCCCTCATATTTTAAGCAGTTTTAACATTACTAATTGTTTTAACGTATTCCGTGTTCTTTCTGTTTATGTTTCATTCCTTTTTTTTAAATACGGACAAATTTTAATTATCCTTTAGTATTATAATTAATAATTAACAATAATAGACTAAATGTCCATAGAAACTTTTATAAATTTTAATATATTTATGGTAAATTTATAAAAACAATTATTATGATAGTTTTCTTTAATTTCGTTTAACAATACGAGGGTCGTTCAATAAGTCCTTAAAAATTCCAACAGATGGTGCTCGTAGCTTTGAAAATGGCTTGCTTTTAATAAGCATCATGACTCATTAGACAGCTGTATAAGTCTCAGTTACTCGCATTCGAGATCATGACGCTTTTCGCTTCTCAAAAATTATTCATCATATCTTTTCCGGCCATCTTCACCTTTTGATTAAAATATTCACCGGAAGCATCCTAAAGCTTTGATATTTGCTTGAATTCCAGTGCATAATGACGAATCCAGCTCTCACCGTCGTCGGCAACTCGACGCGGCAGCAATCTATTTTTGATTTGGCAGCAAATGACTACCAAATCAAAATTAACTCATGAATCAATGTCACATTTGTTTCAGCTCCATTTAACAGAGGGCAGCACCCAATGGTAACAGCAATTTACCTTATGCAATCTGTCTTCAAATACAAGCACTTTTTGAACCGTGCTCGTACAATAGGAGTTGTATGATGGCTTTTGGAAACAAATTTGAACCACAATCAAGGGACAAAAACGACACCTGAAATGGTATATTTCGCTCTTTTAGTTTCGCATCATACTACGTAAACAGTTTGAAGCTAAATTTTATTAAACGTGTAGCAGTTTCACGGACGTGGTAGCCGAGTGGTCATGGTCGCGGCCGGCGTTGTTTCTGTCGAGTCGTGGATTGAGTCTTGATGCCACTAAAGACCCGCTTTGTAGCGGGGTTGAGACACGTTAAGTATGTCTAGGCGCCAAGTCCTCTTGTTGGTGTCATGCGGAAGTTTGGAAATGGAATATTAACGCAAATCTCGTCCCTGTCACTTGACAGCGATTCAAAATTATGAGGTCCTTCGCTAATGGCCCTCACGTTGCTTCTCAGTGTGACGTCATGAAGCAATCAATCACACATTATTTCGCCCAATGGGTGATTAATTAAGCCCCAAAGTGTTTTGGTAAAACCAGAACTCGAATTGGCACCGAATTACGACTGTGATATCAGAGTTACCACGACTCCTCAATAACTGATAAATTGAATAAGGTGAAACAATGAAATTCATAACTTTTTTAAATATTCATTAACGAAATTATTTTTATGAATGCTTTTCGAATTTCTAAATGTCTGAACGTTTTAACTGTAATAATAAACAACACGAAATTTTTTGGAACAAAATAATAATTTTTAAAGTATCATTTCTTCTTTAAATAATATTCGGAGAGGGAAGTGCCAGCTCAGATGTCGTCCTCGTCACTTGACCGAGGTTCAAAATTACAAGATCCGTCACCAATAGCCCTAATTTTCGACCCTCCTTCTTGTCAACCAATTTTTGTCTTTTTTTTTCAATTTTTTCACGTCTAGACCATAGTTAAATCCTGTTTGGCGCAGCATAGCCACATCTGGTTCTTGAGCCTATAACCTTTACATTCACTCATTCACTCACTCACCAACAGCCCTCGTGTTGCTTCTAGTGCGACGTTAATAAAACCAATCGACTTATCTAATAAAAAAAGTAATTCAAATTAAATCTCCTACATTCCCTCGCAAAGACATGCAAATTATGACATTATTTTGTTCCATGCCGCGAGGAAAGTATTTATGAATGATGCAAATATATTTAAAAGTTTCTGCTTTACAGATGTATAATGGCTTTATCACTTTATGAATACAAAATGTTAACAGTTATCTTATCTCAGAAAATGAGTTAATTTAATAAAATGTTAGAAGGGGGCTTACAGTTAATAAAATGAACTGCAAAAGAACATTTTCATTGCTACATCAAGTTTTATCGGTTGGAGCTGTCTCTCGAATAGCATATTATTTATTTTTTAAAAGAAAAGAATTCATAATAGGAATGAAAATCTGAAGTGCTTTGTTCTAAAACTATTTTTATGATATGGATCAATGACTCCGGTGAACATGGGAACGATGCCAATAAAAATAATAATAGATATCTCCATAAATGTAACCTTCAGTGATGCACTACTGCCAATAGAAACAAAGTTTCTTCAATAAAACATTCTTTGTTCTATTTTGAATTTTTTTTATATATCATTTGAAAGTATATCAACAATGCTTTCTATTAAATAAATTTCCCTTACACTTACTCTTTGATTGAAAGTTTTGGAACTTCAGTGAAGGACTTTTGCTATAGCATCCCAGACTCTTCGAAAAACCTTTCAACGAGGGTAAGTCAGTCAGAAATTCACAAAAGCTAATAAAAAAAAGAAAACCAAGATATTTATTTGAAATGCAGGTTTATTTCTCTACATAGTAATTATTTTGATGGATACATTTGTGATATTGAGTTATTTTCGATTTTCTCTTCATAGCCTTGGGGACTTTTTTTTGGTAACTTTAACTCCCCTCACGCTTATAATTCCTTGCCAACCAAATGAAATGTTATGAGTTAAATTATATAAAGACAAGAAGTATTGTGAATTGAATAAGATATAGGGATATATGAGTGAAATAAAATTGAAAGGAAAGAGAAGGGAAATAGACATAATGACAAATTGATACGAGTAGATGTTGTAGATCGGTTTAGTTTAGTTTTTATTAAGGTCGCACTAGAAGCAACACGAGGGCTATTGGCGACTACCCTCGTAATTTTGAACCCCGGTCAAGTGACGAGGAAGATACATGAGCTGGCACCCCCTCTCCTAACAATGTTGTAGATCGGAATGAATCATCACAATTAATCGTTTTAATGAAAGTAGTTAGAAATGACTCCTGATCAGAATTATAGGAGTCGAATCTGCTATAATCGAGAAGTGTTTGAATCGGAACGAGTGATTTAGTAAGTTAAGATATTATTTGAACAAAAACTAGGATTAATTGAGTTAAGAGGGATACAAGAGAAGTTAATCTTGCATATTCTTTGTTAAATAATAAACTGTATTGTCTTTCTAGAACGTATCTTCGATTGAAGTTTTGAACTTATTGACTATTTGATTAAACTTTAAGATAGCTGTAGAGTTAGATAACAAAGAGAAGCCGTTACAACTTGAAAATCAGGTTTATTTCTCTACACACATAATCACTATTTTCATATACATTTATACCATCTCTATCTGAATATATTCTAATGCCTGCTCCACAAAATTTTTTGTAGATTTTTGTCTCAGCTAATTATGCACCACACTTTCAACATCTGCATCAATCGCGAAACACTTGCCTCCCCCCCCGATGCAATTAAAAAGGTTCAAACACGTGATGATTCTCGGAGCTAAGTCCGGGCTGTAAAGCAGATATTGAAGATATCGGTCTCCAAATCTCTTCGGTTTTCTCATGGGAAAATCGAGCTGTTTGAAGCTTGACATTGTCGTCTTGGAACAAGATTCCTCGAATCGATAGGTCTGGACATTTCTTGATCAAATTGAGACCCGACGCTTCAACATAATGTTACTCGTACAATAGGAGGTAATAGACTCAGTTTCAGCCCATTTCAGAAAAGGAGAAAGCAAAATTCTTTGAGAAACCCCAAACACTGACAGCATAGCTTTACCAGCTAACAACGCGACCTTCAATTTTCATTTTGAAGTGGAAAAAGAATACTTTCATGTCATTAAGGCTCGCTTTGATTCTATTTGATAATGATGAGTCTATGTTTCAACCTCAGTAAGCCATCCCTGCCCTCTAATAACGTATTTTGAAACAATTTATTACTAATTCCAGAGATCTCATATTGATTTATAACTTTCTGGCTTACTCTCGTATTATTAAAATATTCATTCAAACACCATTCCGGTGTATGAAAGAATATTTTAACCATTCATATACCATTCCTGTGTAAGAATAAGGAAAATAATTGTATGAGATCAACAGCGTCTTCTGTTGAATCAAAAACACTTTCTTTACGTTGCCTTTGGCATTAAACTTTAAAGTTTCAGTGACAAACTACCACCAATAGCATTCCAGTTTTTTCGAGAAAAATTTGTATTGTAACAAACATCTTTCATACGCTTGTATGTGAACGCGGTAGCCTAGTGGTCATGGTCATGGACTCCCGACCAGCGGTTTTCATGGAATCATGGGTTCGAACCCTGATGCCACTAAAGACCTGTCGTGTATCGGGGCTGATGCGTGATAAATCTTTCGAGGTCCCAAGTTCTTCCATTGGTATGGTGTGGAAATTTAGAGAGGGTGTTGTTGTTTTCGTCACTTAGCCAAGTTCAAAATTACGAGGTCCATTGCCAATAGCCTTCGTGTTGCTTCTCAATGCGACATTAAAAAACAATCACAATTACTCGCACATCAGGAAATAAGTACAAATCTCAACAGCGTCTTCAAATAAATCAAAAGTTTTAATCAAGCTGTATTTGTCATTGAGCTTTAAACCTCCAATGATAGACTACTGCCAATAATTTTCCAGTCTCTTCGAGAAAGCTTCGTATTATTATTATGATCTTCTTTCACACACTAGTATATAAGCATACATCAGCAGTATCTTCTATTAAATTAAAAGTTTTTCTTCAGGTTTTTTTTCGTCAATGGGCTCAATGATGGGCTGCTGCCAACAGTAACTCTGTCTCTTCGTAAAAAATTATAAGCTTCTGTCATACACCATAAATGGATACTAACAGCGTAATCTATTATGAGAGGGTAAGTGTTTATTAACGTAGTGCTGAGAAGCAAACTAAGGTCTATTGGCGACAGACCTCGCAATTTTCAAACTCGGTCAAGTGACGAAGATGACACCTGAATTGGCCTTTCCCTCTACAAACTTCCACACCATGCCATGGGAGGGCTTGGTACCTCGATTAGATGAAACGTGAGTCAGCTTCGCTTCATAGCGGTCTCATCAGGGCTCGAAACCACGACTCGACGAATGAGTGAGTGAGTGACTGTCGATTTTAATGGCGCAAGAGCCAAAGCAGGCTATGCTGCGCCAACGACTCGACGAAAACAACACCAGCTGGAAGTTCGTGACCATAATTACTAGGCTACCATGGCCAACAGCGTTTTCTATTTGAGCAATAGCTTTTTTTTTATTCTGTATATTTTATGACAATATCTCATACCTTTCCCCGGATGAAATTAAAAATTTTAACGGAAACATTTGAAACTGTGTTAAATTAATTCATTTAATACTAATGTAAGATGTGGCAAGTTTTCCAACCAAAAATGAATGACAAATAACTGCTCAAAAATTGTGTATAATTAAGGTATCCGACTACGTTCGGAACCATGATTTTGAAAAAATGTATAAATGAATAATTTTTTTTTATATTTAGTATCATCTGAATTAAAATGTACATAAAAAAGCATTTCAAAAGTTATTTTACAATGAAAAAATTTTAAAATGCAATTTTTCAGCATAAAATAAGAAAAAAAATAGCACATTTTTAAAATATTCTCCTTTCATGAAAAATCTATCTATAGCATTGTTATTCAGTATATGTATTGATATGACACGTGTACAGAGCCTGAACTAAGAGTTTTGAATAATTCACATTATTTGCTGAGTTATTATGAGTCGAAATAACAGCATGCGTTTTTTTAAAAAAATTTCTCCACTCTTGTGCATTAAAATGTGAATAAATCCGCTTATATACCATACATTACAAAAATCCTAGTTCAAGATCTTAAGAATAATATGAAAAAAATTTTACCAAATTCCAACACTATATAAAAAAAACCATTTGAGTTATTACTTTTCGAAAATTGTAACCATATTGAAAATTATATTCTTCAGAAAATGGATTTAAAGTTAAAACTTGTTCAGAAAAAAAAGGAAATGTCTGATATTAAAATACTTACAACTTGATTTCTATATACCGTAGCTACAAATGGAAGGCAACTTTAGAAAAAGAAGATTTCAAATATTTTAATGGAGAAATAAAATAAAAAATTCGGTATTTTCTCCGAAATTTGAGTTTTTAAAGTAGTAGAATACCTTAATACTAAAAAATACTGATATTTAAATAATATTAATTTAAGAATTAATTTAAAAGAAACTATGTGTACTGTACTATTATATAAGTGAATCAATCTTTTGTTAGATGGATATTTTTGGCTTCGAGAAGAATTACTTTGTCGGCTCAGCGTGGGAAAATTCTATAATGTAATCGCTGAATCTAAATAACATAGGCTATATAAATCCGTTTAGCTCCTTTTCATGGAATAGAGTTGGCGAAACTTCTTTCCTACCTTGAGGAATTCCGATATTTGTTATTTTGAATGCGGCAATGTGAGAAGTTGGTTTAAAAAAATACGAATTTAAATGTGGCTCTATGTAAATGTCTCTATACGCTACCTTATAAAAAAAACAACATAAAGAATACCTCCCCTTTGTAAAAAGAAAAAGAAGAGTTGAAAAAAATATCGCCAAATTCAAGAAATCAAAGCACGACTACAACAAAAATCGCACATGCATCTTTACGCATGCAATGGCAAACTTCATTGAAACAGAACAAACCCAAACGAAAAAAAAAAAATAATAATAAAGAAAAAAAATAAGCTCCCTCTCTTCTTTTTATGCATTCCTGTACGTTGGAATATTCAATCGCGAATTTGAAGTTGTAACTCTGGTACGAAAATAGAAAGAGGGAAAAAAATTACAATACAAAAACAAAACAAAAAAATCACTAAAAAGATGGAAGTAAAAACAACTGCAGAATCTTTTCGAGGCTTAGGCCTAATGAAAGTTCGAAATTTCATACGCCGTCGTCATAGTAACCAAAAGGAGCGAGTGGAGTGGTGTGGGGGGTGAAACAAAAATTTATTCAAATAAAGGTTGACAGATTTTGGGGAGAGGGGTAGTCTTCCAACAATGCTACGTTTGAATGTTTCCCTGCTACTTATTTAGAACAAAGCTCAAATATTTATGTAGTCAGTTTTCCTCCTTTCTTTCATAGTAGGTTGGGAAGAAATACGAAAAAGGGAAAAAAAAAAAAAAAGCATGGGAAAAAAAGGGTCAGAGAATGATTCTAAGTGTCGGGCCGTTTTTTAACGAAATATTTATACAATAAAACTGCAAATTTAAAAAAAATCGTAATGAAACTTCATGTTTTTAATAAATATTTAGTTATTTCATAATATGAATAAGATAATTTTTTTAAAAAAGCAGGGATTTATAAAATATGTGTGGTTTTCTTT
>BMAW01026907.1:40748-57835 GCA_019974015.1 Nephila pilipes | reverse complement strand
CGACTATAAACTCATCAAAAAATTTCATATCCGACACGGGGATCGCTTATTTTATTCTCATCATTTTCTTCGCTGGTTTTGTGTAAAATAGAAAATATCAAATTCTTTAATAATCCTCGTTGTTATTACCAATTTGATTCTTAAGATTTCTTATTTTTCGTTTGTGTTATTTATACAAAAACAGAACCTTGGGAAAAATATCGTTCGCCTTTTATCATCACGCATAATCGAATAAGCTCTTTTATTAGATCTAATTCGAACAAAATTAAGCAGCGAAATCAAAGGAAAGGTGACAATGCTAGCAGCAAAAAGAGGAGGATTTCTGGAAAAGAATTAATGATGTAATGCACACTCTACCTTGTTATATCTAAATCACAGGAGCAGTCTTTGTAAGTGTGCATTGACGAAGTTATAAATGATCGAACTAATGAATAGCTTCTCAGAATGTAATTCTTTACAATAAAATAAGCTTTTTAATACTGTTATATTATTTCACCATTTATCGAGAATAACATTCTATTTTATGTTAATAAAATGATTCTTACGCATTTCGTTACTTGCTTCTTTAATTTTATTATTTTGCATAATCTTTCTGAATGTTTCTTGGTAGAATAAATTATTCTATCTGTTTTGTCACATTGCAAACGGATAATATCAGCTTTTATAAGTTGAACTTTAATTCACTTATTTGAATCATTCTATTTGAAAAAAAAATATTAGTCTCTCTCTCTTTTTCTCTCAGAAAACAATTTTCGATGTTGACGAGTATGATATTATCAGATATATTATTCAAGAATATTATTTCAAACCTTTGTCAATAACCGTAGTTATACAAAGCAAAAAGAGAAGTTATCAAATTGTAACCTGTCCCAACGGTTTTGTAATATTCCAATTTTAAAAATATGATGTTTCTTGCTGTAAGGTTCTTTGGAAAAACTACGGACTTATTATAAACTTTAATACATTTTTTCTAATAAATTAAAGATGTTTTTGTTACGTAACAAAAAAAAATGAATTTTAGCAAAAATAAAATGTGTTACAGCTTAAAATATGTTGTTTTAAAAGAAGGTTTTAAAAACATCTAAAATATTTTCTATTTAAATCTTAATTTTGATGCCAATAGACATAAGGTTTTGAACTTATTTATAGCTTACGAACGTCGAACTTAGAAGCAACATTAGGGCTACTGGCGACGAGTCTCGTAATTTTTAATCTCGGTATAGTGACGTGGACGATACCTGAACCTAGAATGCCATTCTCCAAACTTCCACACCATCCCATTTGGTAACGGAGGGATTTCTTATTACAGTCGCACTGAGTAGAATCATGGGAATACGGGCGGCAGACTTCTTAATTCTGAACATCAGTTAACTGACAAGGACGACACCTGAGCAAGCACCCCTCTTTCCAAACTTCCCAATCAAGCTAATGGGAGGACTTGGGACATCTGTCAGATTTAATGTGCATCAACCCTGCTACACAGCGTGTCTTTGGCGTCTTCAGGGCTCGAACCCCGGCTCGAAGAAACCATGAGTCCGCGACCATGACGACTAGGATACCATGTCTACAATAATTTGGAAAATGTATGTTTTAATTAATATGCACCTGATGAATATAAAATATCAGAAGAATATACATTTTGAGAAAAGAAATAAACGTATTAAAATGTCAACAAATCCTACTTGGATGTTAAGACACTAGTTTTTAAAGAAGAACAAAAAAAAATTCTTTTTTAATGCTATTATTATTTCAAAACACATTTAATTTCGTTTTATTTCGTCGAACATGTAACCCTTAATTGCACACCTTTTATTCGATATAAATATAAAGCCGCGTTTTAATAATACTTTATGTATTCTCTTTTTCATCAGTACTCCGAAATAGAACTTTTTGATGAAATAAATTCTATATTAAATTTAGAACAAATCGTACAGCAAAAAACAAAAAATAATAAACAAACACTCCTTGTTTATCAGAATTAATTTTACCGTGACGTCATAATTATGTTTAATCTCGCCAAGTCAAAGAACTAAGAAATTTAGCTCATTATCAACACACCTTAACAATTCTGACCTAAATTTTAAGTACAGTTAATGTACTTATAATTAAAACATTCTCCTATAAATACACACACACAGACTTCAGTTCATTAACACGCAGGACGGGGTACTTTAAGAGATTTTATTTTTTTCCTATTATCCGAACGTGTTTTAAATTCTTGGTCATTAGCCATTAGTATAGCAGTTTTTCCCCCTTTTAATTTCGCAGCAGAAAAGGGGTTGAACGACCTCTTGTTACTTTCATTGTCTGATTTTTTTCTTTATTTAATTGAAAATTACTTAAAAAGTATTAACTATTATCACGGCACGCATTTAAAGTGATGCTTCAACAAGCTGGCGTAATTGCAGCTAATCTTCTTAAATAATTGACTTGTAGATGTTCTCACCTTTAAACCTGTTCATTGTTGACGCGAAACAGCTTTAACTATTTGCGAGCTAAAAGAGATATATTTAGTTTCCAAAAAAAACCTATGGTGTTGTTCGATGCATAAGATATTTCATATAAAAGTATCATTTAAGAGTCTATTTTGGGGTTGGGCCAAATGTCCTAAAAGCTAACGCATACTATTGATACATAAATTAAAAATAAAAATAACGAACTTCAAACTATTATATTTATGTTAATGGTGAAAGGAACTTTCAACAAATGTTCAAAATGTCCACCTCTTTCTAAAAACCAATGTATGATGCATTTGCTTATTAATGTCGTACTAGAAGCAGCCCGAGGGCTACTGGCGAAAGATCTCGTAATTTAGAACCTCGGTCAAGTGACGAAGATGACACCTGAACTGGCACCTGGGGTATATATATGTCGCGAAATGTGTGTATGTGTATAATGAATGTTTGATGGGATCGTGTAGATATCTGTTGAATTCGTAGAAATGTTCAGACCAAATCTTGGCGAACATCTTATTAAAATACATCGCCGGAAGGGATGTAGGTTCGCCACAAAGAGAAAGAAAACATCCTTTCCACCCGAAAGAACCAATTACATTCCTGAGCATAAAGTGTGAAATGACTTCCTACGGGTCCTTCTATGCTCATTCAATGAGTCCTAAAGGGATCAACGCAAATTAAAACCCACTGTTCCATGATCGTGGGGAGCACGTATCACTAGATATGTTAATGCAAAAATTATTTTAATGTAATCGGCCATTGAGACTTAACTGTTCAAAGAATGTTGTATTATGCCAAATATGGTTGTGATATAACTCATTTTCGATTGTTGGATCAGAAACCCCTGAATACCACTCGTACCATTGAGATGAACTTTACAAAACACACTTCTAGGTATTAAAAATACTATACCTGGATGGGGGGAATAGTAAACTGTTTTGCATTATATGTATATTTAGTGTAAATGGAGGAGAATGTGATTAAATTTACAGGTGTTACCTGGAAGACAATGGAAAGAATTCAGTACACAAAGCGGAAAGTCATGAATTCGAATATCATTCAGCTCTATAAAATAACAAGTAATATAAAAAAAAAAATTTAAGTTAATATCTACTTAGGTCAACAAAGAAAAATTTGATTTTAGTTACTTTTTATTAAATTATTACAATTAATATAAATATGTATATACATATGACAGAATCGCAATATTAAGTGGCAATTTTTTTCTCTCATATAAAACTAAAATTAATTAATTCATCCGGTAAATTAAATGGTTAACCCAACCACCCTTGGCGACAGGAATTATTTGGCAGTATTTTGCCAAATGTGGCTACCCTGAACCGCTTCGTGTACTTAACGTTCAGCCAAAAAAATCGCTAAGTTTGGCAATTTTTCAAATAGCGCTAAGTGGTAGAGCTCAACTGCATTTTCACCAATTAAATTTAATTAAATGAATTAATATTTGAAAAAACTGTATTAACATCAAATGTCATCTACTACAAGTTTAAAAAAATGTATTTGAACTTGAGTGGGTGAATAAAAAGTATTTTATTAACGATTGAAAAATTGAACACGACATATATATAGGGAGAGTGGGAGCTAATAGAAGGAATTTAAAAATATCTCTTAATCGTGGAAAATATATGCAAACGTCAATTACATTTAAATTCTTTATTTATATAATTGAATAATTGTAAGATTTGAAGGGAGTAATTAAGTTCCTCAGTGAATTTTAAATTAATCAAGTGCCACACAAAATTTCCAAATAACTTTTTTAAAATTTCTTGAATGTGATACCTGTAAAATTCAAGGAACATACAATGCTTAATCAATTCAAACGCATTTTTCAATTTCGTAATAAATGCAATATCGCAAAATCAACATACCTTTTCATCGGTATGAGGTTTAATTTTAAAATATTCATTCTTAAATATATGCATCTTAGCTTACTTTAAAATGCATTACCATTTTAATTTTAAAACATGCATCATTTTAAAAAAACAGATTTTCGCGAAATCCGATCTTAAGTGGATTTGGAATGGCTAATTTGAAAGCGCTTCCAGCAAGAAATTAGTTTTAAACGCTTCCCATAAAAGCATTTATTGCCAATGAAAACATTCTAAACGCTTTTCCAACTGGGAAAGAAAAACAAACGCAACGTTCTTTTTAAAAACGAAATAAGCAAAACAAAATAAAACAAAAAAAAAAATCCATCTCAAACATTACATCAGAAAACAAACAATAAAGTGAGTTCTTTTTTTGATTTTTCGAAACAACAAAAACATCTTTTTACAAAGTGTAAATGGCAACGTTGCGAAAACACTTTGCATGGCGATCGTGTTCTTTTTTTTTATATATATATAATTCGTACAGTGATTGAAAAAAAGAAAGAACGAAGGAAACAAAAATTGTAAAAGAAGTGAAATAAGAGGTAGAAATGAACAGGAAAGTAATAAAAATGAATTTACTCGAAAAATAATGAAATAAAATAACATATTACAAACTCCAAAGAGAGAAACTAGTGTTGATTCTATTGCTGAGAAGGCAGTTCAATTATCAGAAGGTATTCTGGATAATATCGGTCGTCATAGCAACGAAGGAGGGGAGATGAGGACAAATCGGGACTGTGTTTGGCTGTAATCCTTCTTTGCTTTTACCTTAGAACCAAGTCAATAAGTGTGGGGGTGAATTTTAAATAGATTTCAAAGGATATGTTTCCAAAGAATACGGACTCTGTGACTTAAAAGCTAAAACATAAATTACTTAAGCAATATATTTCAGTTTGTTGACTTCTATAACAATTATATTTTCCCCAACGTTTTTAAAAACTTTTTTTTTGTCATTTATCCCTATTTAAAAAAGTATAATGGCAAAAATCAATCTAATATTCTGTTCATAGTTATATAATTCTGAAGTTACGATGCACTCTTGGTAAGATATTCGAATTCATTTTAATTTTGGATTGATCGATTGGTTTTATTAATGTCGTACAAGAATCAACACGAAGGATATTGGCCTTAAATCTCAGTCAAGTGACGAGAATGACACCTGAAATGTTCTCTCCCTTTCTCCAAACTTCCATACCACGCCAACGTGATGGCTTGAAACCTCGATCAGATTCGATGCGCATCAGCCCTGCTACATGTCGGATTTTTGTGGCATCAAGGATCGAAAACGTGACTCAACAAAAACTGCCAACCACAAGTTCACGACCATTACCATTAAACTATCGCAGCAATTTCAATTTAAGAGAAATATAATATGTTTAATGATTAAAATATTACTGATAAAAGAATATGATAAAAAAAGAACTTGAAATGTAACTATCATCTTTGGAGGAAAAACTAAAGAGATTTTGTTTGTTTGTTTCTTTAAAGTGTGTGTGTAGGGGGGGGCAGACATAAGTCGGTTTTTGATATTTTTGGCTGGGCTTAGGATGCTTAACACGAATATTTATGTTATCAACAGATTGCTATTTAACAAATTTAATAGTGCTTTCAGTTATGGTTTCTGATATAATTCGCAGTTTTTGAGAAATTCTACAGTGGAAATTATAAACTTATAGCATTACAGTAAGCGCTCTTTGAATCCGGCACATTCGGGTCCATGCACATGCCGGATTATTAAGCGTCAATATAGTTTTAACGGGCAATTCAAAACTAAATCACTCTAGATAAAAATTTAAACGATTGAAACATACATTTAATGTGTTAGTGCACATTCACCTAGTGAAGTTTGCCTCTGACTACTTTCTTCCGTTATTTTAAATTACATAAGTCTATAAACATATATCTATCCAATTTTCAATCAATTAAAATAATCACAAGTATTCATCAAAGCACTTATTTATTTTTGTTATTAAGGGAAATACTTCCTACCAGTTCATGGTCCCCTAATGGGTTTACTAATAAGTATAAAATATCAAGCTTTGGCGGATGCCCGGTCCGAGACGGTTAAAATCCAGGATCGGGTGCCCCTTGGCGATTGTGGCGAAAACTTGGTGACTTAGAAAAAAAGTCGCCAAAATAGCTTTAGGTTAGCAGTGAGGTCATGAAGACGATACAAATGAAAAGTTAACCAAAATTGAAACTCTCATTGAATCGTTTTCGCACCCAAAAGTCACCGATTGCCAAGGGACACTCCATGTTCGACTTGAACCCGAAGTAGTTGCAGTATGGTACCTTCAGCTTCAAAAGGACAGAGCCAGGTCTTTACTCCGGGATAAGAAATTATATTTCACACAAGCACTCATTTTAATTCCTTCTCATTCTTGCTATCCTTCTACTTCGGCATAACTTAACATCTGTTTTTAACCATCACTTTTCCTCAGTTGAACTAATTTTTTCAATCACGTTTCATTTGATTGGGTCGAGATTTTATTTTTAATAAAATTAAATTATGAAGGTTCCGAAGGTAATTAGTAGGAAAGCGCGAACGGCCCATCGCTACAACCTGTGTAGACTTTGTAAATATCTGACAAAATATTTCATCTCATTTTAGCAACTACAAAACTGAATTTAAACATTGAACGTGAACTTAACTGGATTATTCTCGTATTAACAAAGCCACACCACACATAAGAAAAATTAATAATGTGCATTAACAGTTAAAACAAGTTATGACAAGCAAGAAATACTGTGTTGAAAGGAAAACTAGCAGTTCTGATAAATATTTGGGGCAAAAATGCGAGTAGCTTTGAGTCGCTACTTGGCGATAAAAATCATCAAAATCCCCATTCCACAAAAAAAAATTCCTGAAGTGAATGTCTTATCGGTGTCGAATTCCAGAGTGCGCCAAACCATATCGAATGCCAGATTTAGAATGCTTACTGTATTCTGGAAGGAGTATAAAAAAATAGGGAAGGATTGGAGGATATTACTAAATAATAACCGGTAAAAATCGAGTTTTTTGAATATGGGTTTTCTTTCAAACTTCACACTTTGCGTATCATAATTTTTTGTACCTTAAATTTTAAGAGCAAAATGGAACGTTGAGTCAGATTAAATTATTCAATAATTAGTTTTGATAATTTATTTTATTATTTGACGTTTATTAAATTTGTCATCTAAAATAAATATGTGTTAAAGTTTTAGCTGAACTAATTAAGCATTATGTTAATTAATTAAGCTTCATGTAATTAAAATTAAAGCAAGCGATAAATTATTAAACGATGGAGTTGGCGACCATTTGGCGACTTGGTGAGAAACTTGGCGTAAAATTTAATTCTTTAAAAAATTAGTTTCAATCAATTAAATTTTATTAATTATAATTAAGCCTTGTATCCAAACATGCAGCTTTGTCATCCAAAACAGTCGTGTGTAAAAAATTTCAGCCCAATTGAGAGCTTTAAAATATGAGGGAAAAAAACTTTTAAAGTTTTGAACCAAAGTTACAATGTGAATGAAAAAAAAATCCATTAAAAAGAAACTTTTTCGCAATTAAATATTAAGGTTAATTTACTTATATAAGATTATTCTTTAGTTCTTGAGCAATATTTCAAATATTTTTCATACATTATCTATAAAATCCAGTTTGGTGATCATTTATTAATCATTGTGTTGGGATAAAAAATTGTTCACAGCTCTGCAGTTTACTTTCTTCTCAATTGGGTCAGACATGTACCTTTCAAATGGTATCAATAATTATCAGATTTTGAGCCTAATTATATATTGTTAACCATGTACTTATGTTTATTATCTGGTCTTGAATGTAACAGTAGTAAGTGTTTCATTATGATTTTTTTTTTGTTTACTTATTTATTTATTGCCATGTGTTCCTCGGAACAGATGAATTGTAACTTAAGAGTATTGTCTATACTCGTGTATTTCTTAAAATTCATTGGAACTATACCGAATAAGAGGTCAGAAAAACTATTCTTGCTAAAGTGAAATGTAATTCATATCTTTGACACTGATCTTATAATACGTTATAATCAACAGAGAATCGCATTTATCTAAATAAAAGGCTAGCCCATTCAATCAATTTTTAATCCTTCTTTAGTTGTTAGCCAAAAGACTATGGGAACGATTGAGAATGAACAATGGTTGATTCAATAGTTGTTGGACAAAAATGCCATGAAAAATCATAAAATGGCAGCGGTGGTATTTTCACAAAACTGTAAAATAATTATCGAAGAAAGAATGATTCCCTTTGCTGCTCTAAGTCTAATAAAAATAATCAAACAATCGAAGCTATCAATGGGCATCTCTGTTTTCTCTACTGTATATTGGTGTTAGCATGTGTCGGATTAAAGAGCGATTACGTGATTATTCACGGGGAGTTATTGACACATTCGCGTCGGGAACCAAGAATTCTCGTATTGCGAGAAGCACGTGTTTTTCTTAATAAATTCTTAGAACTGATTTATATATTTATAGTGGCACATTCTTTAAGTTACTCTTGCCACTGTAGCCTAGTAGTCACGGTCACGGACTTGCAGCTGGAGTTGTTTTCATCGAGTCGTGGGTTCAAGAGATACCACTAAAGACACACAGTACACATTAAATCTGGTCGAGGTCCCAAGTCTTTCCGATGGCGTGCTGCGGAAGTTTGAGGAGAGAGGTTCTAGTTCAGGCGTCGTCTTCGTCACTTTACCGAGGTTCAGAATTACGAGCTCATTTGCCAGTAGCCCTCGTGTTACTTCTCTTAGTGCTATAATAAGCAACTACATCACTTAAATTTCTTAGAGAGTATATTTCCATTATATAAGAGTATTTTTCAGTCAATTATTTGCATAAATGTAAGTTTAATTTGTATTTTGTTTCTTACCATAATGGATAAATTTGATGAATTCGAAAACGAAATTTATGATTAGTTATCAAACGTACTAACCAAACCAAACCGACTATTTTTGTCGGGGAACATAACCCTCTCGGGCTTTAATCCCCTGTGAAATGGCTATTATTTGAGGTGAGACTGAGTTTTGGTTTAACACTCGCCCAGAAGTTAAAATTTAGGTACTAAGATAATAAAATAAAATTACAGTGCAATAGCTTTTTAGACAATATTAAATTAATTTTGAAAAATATGCTGAATATATATTATTAATATTAGAATATCACTAGTTGAAGTACTAGTGTTGTTAAAATTAATCCAAAAGAGAAGATGGTTGAAATTCATGAGTTTCGGCTTAGGATATTACTGTAGTAATCTATTGGATTCCTGCTTGCTTGTACAGTCTGGTCGCAGTGAGAGCGCGCTCTGTGATTGGTTGATGGTGTGGTGTGTTAATTCTGTATATATAGGTGGATGCGTAGGGGTGAGATTTTGTGAGGAGTGTGCTTGTGTTACCAGTGTTTTTGTAATATAAATGAAATTAAAGAATTAAAATTTCTCGTGGTCTGTGTAGTTGTGGGTTGTTTCTGAGTGGGGTGTATTTTTCTGTTTCTTGAATGGTTTTATTGCTCGAGGTATCAATTTTTTGGTAGAAATTTTCTGATAATTTTTTAATGAAGTTTTTAAGTGTTAGGAGTTTAATTGAGTATCTGATGTCTGTGTTTCTCATGTACCAGTGTGCTCTTACTATCATTCTAATGGTGGAATTTTGGGATTTTTCTAATAAATTTAGTGTTATGTCAGCACAATGCGACCAGACAGGGCTAGCATATGTCAGGATAGGTCTTAGTACCAGGGTAGATGTACTAAGTGACTGTGATGATGATGATGATATCGTATCCATCAAAAAAGGCATAAATCTGTTTTATATTAAACAGTCAATAACAGTGCTTTTGAACTAGTGTAGGATGAAAATACTGACAGTAAATCAGAAATTGTAATTAGTGATGTGTGGGGTGATATAAATATACCACTGTTGGAATAATTTGAAGGAAACCCAGGTATGGCGTTAATTCAAATAATTCCTGAAAATATAGATGATACAATTGAACTATTTTAATAAGGAATTTTACTTATATCTGCATCATAAAGCAAACAGATATCGTAATGAACAAGAAACTAAGTATATATTTAAGTGGACTGATGTTACCACAATAAAAATGAAACGGTTTCTCGGACTTATAATTTTAATGTATGTAAATTCTGTGAAGAACCGCAACACAAAGGAAGCGGCTTTAACGAATACCCTCCTAAAAATAATACTAATATTATTTTAATAAAATATAATATGCATGAGCAGTTATTAATATATAGTTTTGTGTTCTTACTTTTAGGTATATTTTGCACAAATCCACTGGATTTATTATTTTAAAAATTTTCAGAATACTTGTAAATGTAACATTCTATATACTGAATATAATTACAATTTTAAAAATTAATTTTAATGAAATTTTAAAACTTTTTGAGTTTTATGATTAAAATTATCCACAATTTTTATACATATCTTGAGCAATATATAAAATTTGTGAGTGTCTCGATATGAAAAAGTTACATTCATTATATAGAGAATAAATATGCGCAAAATATCAGCATTATGGACAATGGAGTTTTTTCTGGAAAGTTGAGAAACACATTTTGAGGAAAATGCAAAGATGTTTTTTTCTCTATGGTGTTGCACGTGTGCTTATAAATTTACAGTTAAATTTCAGAATATTCTACAGAATTACCTTCCTAATAAAGGACAAATCGCGTTGACCAAACATTTGGTTCCTTAGGTAGAGGTGTCTCTTAATTTCAGATAAATATGAATACAATTCAAAGGGATCAGAACCAACAAAATTGTCCATCGCTAATAGACCTCGCGTTGCTTCTAGTGCAACGTTAATTAAACCAATCAATCAATTAACCCTTATTAGTTGGTGTCCTTTATAAGAGGTACTACACTATTTATCAAATTCTCATAAGTACTACATCTACGGAATTAGCGAAATGCTCTATATTTCTTAAGGACAAAGTCAAAAAAAGCAAAATTTGAAACATTTTAATGTCTGTTACCTAAAGAATGTTGAGCATTTAAATGAATATCGGTCATTTTTCCAACATTTTACAAGAATTTTTTGAATTAAGATGCTGGAAAAACACTTTTAAAACATTTATTCGATGACGTCACAAGACAGGACTGATAACATGAAGTTAGAAAAATGATGAACGACATTTAGTAACATGCCGCACCCAGAGTTCTAACATTTATTTTAATATTAAATTAACTAACTGAAATATCTTATTCCAGTTAGTTAATGTAACTTAAATGTTACGCAGAAATTATTAATTAGGACTAAAACATTATCCATTTCTTCTGACTGAAACGGCAAATATTCGAAATGTATTAATACTGATAACAAAATTATATTACGGCGACTCATAAATTATTACCTCCCTTTTCTCTTTCCTTAGCCTTTTTAATTCCAAAATCTTCGAAACAGACAATGAATAACACATTTGAAAAAAAAAAAAAAAAAAAAAAAAAAAAGAAACCGTATCCTTTTTTTTTTAATTTCTCATCATGCCAATGAAATTGATAAATTAATTTCTGCTCATTAATTAAATCTTTACTTCTGACTCCAAATACGTCCGCTAGCTTTGCAATTAAATGTCGTTGTACTAGTAATTTATTGATATCAGCACAATTACTCAGAATTAATCTTTCTTTAATTTTATTGCTCTATTCTGTTATATGCCAGGCTGGGCGTAGAAAAACACTACTCGATAACTCGATTTACAACTACCCTCCCTTTTTTTCCGCTTTTTTTCGATCATCTATTCACAACTCATTATTATTTTTCTAATTCTACAGCGACTCAATTCGATTTTTTTTACTTTACCCTTCTTAATAATTTTTTTCTCATTAGTTTTCCTCCTTTTCCCCTTGCAAATCGATAATAAAATAATTATTGTGCTTATTCAACGGTATTTTATTCAATTAAAGAACCTCCCCCCTTTCTTCTCTGCCTCCCCTATTACTGAGCCTCCAGAACTTTTTAATTACATGTTTCGGGAAAGCGAAGCTCAGGAGCTCCTTGCCTCAAGCCATGTGGGAGAAGATTTGAAAGTGTTCAACGAAAAGATGGCGTCAGTTCAAAATTAATTAAAATGTAATAACCTTTTCTACCGTGATAAGGCATTCGTTGCATTGCTTCCTACGGTATGTATGTTCCCATCAGACTTATTACATACCAAGATATCTAATATTCAAGTCAAATATTTTGTCCCCAAGCAGCATTTATAACTGGCTGAATAACAACCTTATTACCAAATGTAGAAGGAGAATTCGCATAATTTTTAATATGTTCCCTTTTAATAACGATATACAGATATACAATGTTAATTATAAACTACTTTTCAGGGCTCCCTAATTTCCATTGCAGAACATTCGGTGTAATCAAAACAAAAAGCAACCGAGCAAGTAACACATTTTCGTTGGAATTCTTTTCAGAGTTCTACTTAGGCTTTGGATTCAAACGGTTTTAATTTTTATCAGATTTAATTATTGTAATAAATGCCGGATATATATACTTGTTAATTTTATGAATAATATCGCCGATTATTAATTTTCGGTCAGATATTAAAATGTAACAACTGTATAAATTTTAGATCAAAAGTGTATCTCCGATTTTGGAATATGTTATAAACTTTAAAAGTTTCGTCAGTTTTCTGAAGGTTGTTGTCGCGGACTTAGGTTTCTATTGAAAAATGTCGCATTTTAGAACCCGAAGTCGGTGTCCTCTGGAAAATGTCATAATTTCCCCTTTTCTTGGTTTCGTGAATTTAATCTTAAAGTAATAATACAGAAAATGTATCTTGAAAGGAAACTTTGCAAAGAAGCTCTCTCTTACTTAAAATTTTGAATAAATCTTCTTGGATGATACGTTACTTTCTATAACACATATATTAACAAATTCAAATTAGCGGATTAGGTAATTAGTCTTATATTATTTGCATATTAGACATATAAATTTTTCTTATTCTTTCTCTTCATAATCAAATGAATTAAAATTTTAAAAAATTATGGTTTTTAATATATGCTGATTTTTAGAAGCAAAACGAAAAAGAAACAGATAAAAAAAATCTTGTTTCTCTTATCTTTATATAAACAAATTGGGTAACAAATTGTTTTTTTCCTGAATGCTTCAGCTTAAAAAAAAGAGATGGAGGAATATTTAAAAACTCCGTTAGCCACAAATTTTCAAACATAAACATTTTTTAGAATTTTAATTCTCATAAGACAGTTTTTATGAACCACAGATTATTTCTAGTGATAGAAAAGCTGCATTTTATTTAAATGTCAGTCAACATCATGATTCTAAAAATTTTATAAAAGGAAAAATTCTTTCAGACATTTATTCATTAATCGGAGTTCTTTTATTTGTGTTTAACAATTAATTGTTAATGGCTTTATTTCTCCCTCCTGTCTAGATAAGATTTGAACCTGCCTTACTGTTTTGTTTTCCATAAAAATGTTAAATTTGACGACAAGTCATTTAATCTTAAATCTAACCTCCTTTCAACTGTGACGGAAACCTAGATTGATATAATCAATTGTGGAGCTACACTTAAAGTCCCCACCCTAAGAATTTACGGTCTAATAGTTCAGTTTGTCGATAATTTTAAAAAGTTCATGGTCATGTATTATCAATTAATTAGAACCTTTTAGTAACAACGTCCCGGAGAAAAAGAAGCGGTGTACGATTTCTGCTTTATATTTGAGGTCTCTGACAGATTTTACTCGAATTGAGATTTATATTTTTCTTAAAGTATGCAGACATTCGGGGAGAAGAGATAAGTCATCAAGAAAGCAGAATAATGTATATATCAGAGAGATATTTCTAAGTGTACAAGTAATGCAATCGGGTGGAGGGATAGCCCCGGGTGGGGGGAGCTAAAGTAACGTTTTTCATTCCTTTAAAAAATAAAAACTATCAAATAATTTTTTTATTTAGGTTGCTAAATGTAAGAAACAACCAATGTCAAAATATCGTAGTGCTGGGAATTAGACCTTCAAGTTAAATAATTACAGTATCAATAATACTGAAAGTACTTTATTGAGATTTTATAGATATAATTGAAATTTTACTCACACAATTGCTTCGTATGTTTTGCCTCTTGTAAACAGTATCAAAGCTTCCTTAAATACCAAATGTAAACTATTTTTCATAATTAATTTCCCAAAGCCTTTTATTAATGATATAAAAAGGCAATCGCTTGATACATTCATAAAATGCAATTCTTATACAGATTGCTGTTATGTATACGCAGACACACACTCATGTATGTATATATATGTGTGTGTGTGTGTGTGTGTGTGTGTGTGTGTGTGTGTGTGTGTGTGTGTGTGTTATGTATACTGTTGGCCATTAAAATTGCAACACCCTGAAGGAAAGCAAAAAAAAACATATTCGTTGTACGTAAACAGTATGACATGAAGACAAAATGATTAAATTCACAAGCAGTTGTGGGGGAGGGGGGTTACAGAGATGCAAAATTAGTAGAAACAGCTGCTATTCCTGGCAGTTTAGGCATGATCCGGACTGGGCTTGGATGACAGTAACGAGCAACTCGTTTCATGCTGCTTCAAATCTATTCCCCACTTCTTCAACCGAATTAGCTGAAGAGGGTTGGTGGACCAGTCTCTCAGCAACCCACTACCAAATGTTTTCAATGGGTAACAGATCTGGCAACCATGCAGGCCAAGGAAACAATCGAATATCCTGTATCGAGGAAGCTCAGAAAACGACGCGCATCATATGGTTTTACATTATCTTGTTGGAAGATGGAGTTTGGCTGACCTCAAATATACAGCCCAACCACTGAAAGTAAGATATCAACAATATACCTACTTGCGTTCAAATTACCATGGATCCGAACTAGAGATGTGCGCGTCGTGTACCCAATGCTGCCCAAATCATCATATCAGGTGCAGGGCCCCTATACCGATATTGAATGTAAGCATATGACGAGCGGTCTCCTCGGAACCTCCAGACACATATATGGCCTTCAGAATACTCCACGCAGAATCGGGACTCGTCTCAAAAGAAGACATTGTGCCTCTCCAGTATCCAGCTTTGTCGCTCAGAAAAGTTTGGGTAAAAAAAAAAGATTTTAGGAGCAAAGTTTTCATCATTCTAGATGGAGGCCGGCCCTCCCCACCCCTTTTTGTTCTTTCAGCCACTAAATTAAACTCATTCTACCACATAGAGTGTTTATATATATTATATTCACACACACACACACACACACACACACACACACACACACACACACACACCACACACCACACACACACCACACACACACACACACACACACACACATGCATGGGCACTATTCCTAACTATGACTGCCCTTGTGGACATGGATGATGGAAAGTACATTTCTCATAAACACGAATCTGTGCGGAATATATTCAAAGTAAATCAAGTGAATGAGTACTGCAGCAGTATTCAATCAATCATCATTCGCGTTGGGTGTTTCCATCAACTGACCCGCAGACGATTAGCATTATTAATCAGTTAATTCAACATTAACATTTTATGACATGAATTGATAGAGATTTTGTAAATGAATTGACAAAGCAAATTTTTTGAGAAAGATGAGACGTAACGTGCGAAAAGTCTGACTTGAATTATTTTAATCAACGTAGCATAAAAAAAGTTTTTTGGTAAAGTATTTTTTTTTTCACTTATGAGCTACAGTCAGATAGTGAATATGTTCTGAGGCAGTCTTCTATTCACAGACTTCCACACCCAAGTCCCTTAGACTAATCAAGTCCTGGTTTATAGATCTCCTTTATTCTGCGCGACGATATCAGATTGGAAAAGAGATCCGAACACATGACTCTTCGGTAAATTATAATATATTTGTAGATTATTTAAAACAAATGTTTATAATTTGTTGATGTAGATTTTTTTCTATATTTTTAAAACCATTTTTTTTAATCGTCTGTAATTCGTCATTAGGCTGGATAATTTTAGGGTATATTAAATTGAATTTTTTCACTAAATAAACATTGAGGTTTATGTAAAATACTCAAGAAAGAAATTTTGAAAACTGAGTATAAACAAGTAATATAATTTTTAAGATCAATTCCTGCTTAATTTAACAAGGAATTTTTTTATTAAATAATTACAATTATATAAATATGTATATACATATGACAGAATCGCTACATTAAGTGGCAAAGAAATTTTTTCCGCGATCTACACGCTTCGTCACTGACGATTTATTCCTAAATTTATATCCCTAAATATCTTTTATAAGAGAATTTTTCTCCATATAAAACTAAAATTAATTATTTGAAACAAATAAAAAAATTTATACTGACTTCGATCGAAGGCACTGAAGATTCTACCGCGACTACCAATTTGCCATTGTAAGATAAATAACATAGGTGAAGCATTTTGTTTTTTCTTTAATTTGTCAAATTAAATGGTTGGAATGCAGTCTAGACCAACCACTCTTGGCAGACAGGAATTTTTGGCGTGCAAATGCTTCCTGCAGCTTCGCATTGTTCAGGCAAAAAAAAAAAAGCCATAGTTTGGCAATTTTGAAATCCGCCAAGAGTTGCTAACTCATTTTCACCAATTAAAATTTAATTAATATTTAAAAAAAATATACTAATATCATAACATCAATTCATCCACAAGTTTAAAAATGTGCTAAACTTGAGTGGAATAGAAAAAAGTTTTATTAATTGTGAACAGATATATATAGAGAGGAGTGTGTAGACTAATAGTAGGAATT